>RJWT010000533.1:0-64049 GCA_004365215.1 Cuniculus paca
GGGAGAGTGGTAACAACAGCCTGAGGAATCCGGCCAAACAGCACTGAACATGAGCTACAAAGTGCTTTTGGCGTTTGTTGTTATTTAGACAATATTGCCATTATAGGGGGGATTTATGGGAAGCATTCATAGAATCTAAGCATCGTTTCCCTAAGGTAAGTATAACACGATTTCTGTGTAAAGAAAACTAAATGTGATTTTTTTTTAAGAAAAAGAGGAAAACAGGTGCTGGGCTAATGTGATACATGCAAGTGGTTTCTTGGGTAAAAGGATAAAACAGCATCTGTAAAATATGTTCATTCCCTACACAAGCTAGAATTGCTTGAATTCATTGTGGAATTTATGAGCTGGGGTTTTCATTGAACTTCCAAACTCTGAATCAGAAAAGGGCAATGGTCTCTAATCTGTACATTAATATTTAAAATGCCATGTTTTATAATTTCAAGTAGTTTTCATGCTTTATAAAGTCTTAAGCAATATACACCCTACTACTTCCCTTTCCTCTGTAACTCCTAGCGAAGTTTATTTCATACTATCTAATTTATCTCCAAAAGGAATGCAGGCAAATATGGCTATCTCTGCTCATGTTTTGAAACAATGCAGGTAAGAGATCAACCGGAGACTCTTATGGTTGATACATTGTGTCAACTTGAGAAGTTTGGAAGTTCAACTGACTCAGCAGGGAGCCAGGGGTCTTACTTTGTAAATATCCTCATCCTGTGCAAAAGAGGGCAAGGACATTTTGTGAGTGCTACACCCACCCTGGGAAGGGGTGGGGGGCCGGTGTACAATATAAGGGAGAAGAAGAGGTTTGTTTTTGCCTTTTTCTCTTTTGCTCCTGCTGCTGCCTTGAAGTGTTGCCCCTGTGCCATGCCAACCTGCCTTGGAGCCAGCTGATTATGGACTGAAATCTCTAGAAACTGTAAGCTAAATAAACCTCTCCTTGATTCACTTTGAGTGTCAGGTGTTTTGTCCCAGCAACAAGAGAAAAGTGACCAAGACAGAGTATAAATGACCACTTAGAGAGAGGTATAGCAAACCCAGTCTTCCCCTCAGCTCAGTTAAACCCAATACCATGCAGTGCAGCCATTTCAGATGATCTGTTCTCAGAAAGCTGACAGTCCATTTGCAACTCTTAAGTATTTAATCATTGATGAAGAAAGCCACAAAATTTAATAGTGACCTGTCATGCATTTAATTAATACACATATTTATAAGGTATGCATGTATGTGTGATTATTTCTTTTTTTCATTGATTAAAACTTAATATCATTTTTCTATGGTACAGGTTCACAGAACATTTATGGGCTAGACTAATAAAGATTCAAAGAAGCATTAAAACCATAGACAATTAATGATTTGTAGGAAAGCATAAAAATATAACCATTATAAAGCTGGAAAAACAAAGCAAGTTTTTGGGAGCACAATTAATATGTAAAATGATCTGTAATTTACCTGGAAGTTAATGCTTTCATTATTCCTTTTGCTAAAGGAAAATGAAGGAAAACAGGGTCATATTTTAAGTATACATTTATTACCTATAAGTTCATTTCCCTCATAGGGAAAGAGAAATGCACATTAATATGTTTGAAAATAATATCCACTTGTTAATGCAACATGTAGAATAACATTATCAATCTATGACATGCACTACACAAGAACTACACTAGAACACAGAAGTAGGAAAAGTTTAACCTTACATTTATTTCCATATGTAACATTCTAAAATCCTTTACTGATTATATATATATATAATATATATAATCATGCCTTCATGATAGCAAACAATTAGAATGAAAATGTTGATAAAAATGATTACATAATAAAGTATTTTCACTTTTAAGTCATATCTGTAACATTATCATATTAAATTCTTAATATATTCGAACTTATATCATCCCTAAAAAAGTAAGTCTTATAATTTCAAAATTGGGCTCCTTCTTCAAATGTTATGTATACAGATGTAACATTCTTCTCTAGATAGTATGAAACTTTCACTTGAATTTAGGCAATCTTTGAAGAAAAGTCATCTTGCTATATACCACCATTACTATGAAAAACAAATCTAAGACACAGTAATACCTGAGACAGCTTTTAAAAGGATGTTCCACATCAAATGGTGACTGAAGAGAAATATTAATATTCATTCAAATCCATACAAATATGTTCACTTTTTTGAAAATGAATTTTTCTATATATCATACAATACAAAAAGAAATTTTACTATTTTCTCTAAGGAAGGAGCTCAATAATAATAGCTCTTTCTACATGTAGGTTCTCATCTTCTGAATAAATCCATTTCCTGCTGTATCTTCATCAGGAACAAATTTTTTCCAAAGGCCATCATGAGCAGCATATCATTTATATCCTATATATAATTGTATAGGGTACCTACTTATTTTATCTTTGTATTACTTACTCATTACTGACTTTTTCCATAATGTAATTGTGGTTTACCAAAAAGCACATTCAATCCAACTATAAAATATATCACTTCCTTACATATATCAGGTTCCAGATTTACATACTGAAAACACAGATGTGATGAATTGATAATTTGTAACTGTTTTATTATCTAGAGTCATTCATAGCTAACTAATCATCCCTTTAACAGTTACAAAGAATGCATATTTTATATTTGGTACATATTTTTAAATATACTTTTATAAAACCATCCATATTAGCATGCAAAAACTGATGGCTTAAGTATTGATGTATTCAAATACTGAAATCTTAAAAGTTGACAGAGAACATAATTTTGACACACACACTTTAAAGCTATACTTCTGAAGTGAAAGTAAGTTTCCTGAAAATGGCAAGTAGAAAAGTAAAGGACACTGCTCACATTATCACCCTAACTGATTATTCCTGGGGTTTCTCAAATAACACTCAACATGGAAACTGTTGTATGGTGGCAGTTGCTAAGCGGTCTAAGAAAAATCTACCCAGGCTGAATGGAGACAAAGCCGGAGCCACCAAACAGTCAGATAAAAACCTGAGATTCTCGGGATACCCTTCTGAAGTCATCCAAATCTGTCTCTGTGAACAGTGCTGGAGAGCTGAGCCCTAGATGTGATGCTGTTGCAGTTTCTATCTTGTCCAAGACCATAGGGAAAAAAGACTTGGCGACAGTCACACGGAACAAATGTGTTGTCAATTTTTATACCAATTTAGATATATACAACTACACATGAATTTACTTTGGGGAAATGCTAGAAACCAATACTAAGATAAAATGAGAGTTAATGATTTCTGCACAGTCTCAAAAATAGCTTATATCAAAGTTCAAGCCAAATGTTTTCACAAATCAGCTATGTATTTCATATTGAGCAATAAGAAGGCACATTGACTTTTGAGTAAATAAAAGTACATGATCTTTTAATATGAAAGAATTTTAATAGTATTTTCATGGTACTGATTGACGTCTTCAAATATGTCAGACTAAGCAGGAAATCTGAGGCATTGAAGATCTCTGTGAGTCTTTATGAGTGTTTCCATCAAAATTTTATCTTCATTGCTATAGTGTCAATCTGGTTATCTTTGGGTTAGCAACTGACAATAAAAAGTTGTGTATGTATAAATGAACTCCCCATTCCAATCACCTGTAACAATCTATCATGTCAAATACACAGATATTATTTGACATTAAAACTATGCTTAAGTTGAATACCATGGCACACGGTGATGTTTACTTACCAAACACAAAATAAAAATAAATTATGTATTTAATTTAAAATTATTATATATCACCTCTACTGGTATTTGTTTCATTCAAATCCTCCTTAAATGGTAAAGAAGTAAAGAGCAATATTAACTGATGAGTTGATAAACTTTGGTGAGTGTCTTGTTTATTTTTCTCTCGTTGTTGAGGAAAAATACCCCACACCCAGTGTTAGGGAAGGGAAGGTTTATTTCTTACAATTTTGGGTGTTTTAGTCTATATTTAGCTGTTCCAAGGCAGCGTGGCATGGCTGTGGGGCAGCCATTCATGGTGGCTGCAAGCTGCAAGAGAGAATGGTGCAAAAAATAAAAATAAAAAAACCCCTTCTTCTCGACCTTACATTATATGTCAGCTCCACCCCTAGGCAGGTACAAAACTCACACCGCCAATCCCAACACTGAACAACAAATTAATCAGAAACACTAGATTTAGCCACTTTTATAACTACATAAGGCTTGAAAAGGCCACCTAAACAAAAACCATAACAGTGAGTTTGATTCTTAGTAGTTCAAGGATATGTATATCACCAAGTATCACAAGTTCCTGAAAAGTTACAATGATTAGGCAGTACATTATTAGAATAATAGGTTATTATGTGTAGTCACACACATATTAAACGTGTAATGAATTATGAACTAATATTTCTACTGAATAACAACAATAAATAATGCTAAAACATTTAGTAATCCAGATTTTAAAAATGTTGGCACATAGTCTCATTATAAATAGCAATGTATCAGAGATTTTATCTTTCGAATTGCAAGAAAATTTGAAATGTATAAAAAATATAGTAGCTTTGATTAAGATATTTTAAAGACATACAAAATTGGAAATTTTGAATTAATTAGCATTTTATGCTTGAATAGTGAAGGATAATATGAAAATATAGAATCAGAAATCACACACCAAGAAACACCACTGTCAAATTATTCGTAATATAAAAAATCCAATATATGATAGTTAATTTCGAAATGTGAAGAGAAGGTTTTATGAGGTCAGAATCCTCATGAGTTAAAATATCTGTAAAATTTTTCGTCATCTATCAACAATGTTATATTTGGGACCAAATTTCAACTTGAGTTTTGAAGGGAAAAAAAGTATCATAAAAGTACAATGAACAAAGCAGAAAGTACATAAATGACCCTATTAAATTTTAGGAAATTTTGCCAAAATTTTGATCAAATATTTCATTTATATCAGATCTTATATCTATCTATATCTATATATCTATGAGAAGATGAACAAAATATTACACAGATATTAAGTTGTGATAAAAATGCCTAGGTAAAATGAAAAAATACAATAAATATATGTAATTTAGTAGATAAGTATATTGCAGTCTATTTTTACATTGGCAACTTATCAAAATCGGAGAAGTAAAAGAAACAGTTAAAAATACCTGTATGGCTGATTTCAAGCAAAATTTAAAGAACAGCAGAATAAGGACAGATTGCATTGTTAGAAAGCTCAAAAACTATCAGAACATAAATTTTTATGCATTCATAGTTTTTTAATATAAATATATCTAAGTCAAAATAGTTTGGTTTATTTATTTATTTATTTGTTTGCAGGGCTGAGAATTGAACCCAAGACCTTCCGCATTTTAGGCAAGCATTCTACCACTGACCTATATAGCTCCATCCTGGAAATCACTTTTTGGACTGTTTTGAAGAGGAATTCTAAAAGATAAGAAGTCAAAGACCGTATTGTACTCAGTAAAATGTGTGGTGTTTTCACTCAAAATTATTCTATTTTATATTATAAATATATAATAGTTTACGAACTTTTTAATGAATATTGTAGCTATTTTAGAAAAAGATTTAGATTTATATTCACTTTTTTTAAGAAGTGAGCTTTTCTTCTGTATAATAATACTAAAATGTTAAAACCTCTATTTACATTGGATCCTAAATACAATAATAAAGTAAAAGCCAACAACAAATTAAAGTACAATTTAACTTATGATACTAGAGTTATTTATTCATCTACATATATTTAAAACCATCACAAACCAGATAATAGCAATATGCATATCATAGTAATTTTTAATGTAACATACATAGTGAGGTAATATATGATACAATTTTAATTCAAGAAAAGAATTTTGAAATTATGTATCTATTTATGGCATATTTCCACAATCTTACCATGTATTTGTTTAAAATCAGCCAGCCTTTCTCTCTCTCTCTTTTTGTCTCCATCCCTATCCCTTCCCCCACACACATGCACACAGGCACACAGATAACTAAATTTTAAACTTACTTCTGACTCAAAATTAATAGCAAATAATTTAATGATTTGTCCAGGTGTGTAGAAACTTTACACAATTGTACTAATTATCAGAAACTGAGTATTTTGTGTTTCTTATTTTATTTTCTATTGAGAAAAAAATTATACAGTCCAATTAAACAATCTATTTGCACAGGCTTTATATTTCTAAAGATATTAAAATGTAATAATAGAAAGATAAATAATGAGTAAGACTAATTACAATTACTTAAATCATTTGATTTTAAAGAGTAAAACTTCCTGTTGTTTTAAATTGTCATAAAAGATCGCAAAAAGATCTTTTTTGGTTACTTTGGCACTTAATCTTTAATAGTGCCATAAACACACGTTTTCATTAATATATTATATACTTCTTTTAATCTCTTTATTTCAGTTGCATTCAATTATTTATTCACTGCCATATGCTATTAAAACATATGCAAATATACTTAGGTATTACATTATTTCAACCTTTTAATGTTTTATTCTTGAGTATCATTTTAATACCATCATATACCTAACAGAGCTACATTTCTTGTCTCCTTTATCACTATATCCACAATAATAAAACAACAAATAGAGTAACAAGTAATAATTCAGTTTTAAAACATCTATTCAGAAAATTGTTGCATTTTAAACTCCAAAATAAAATCTTGCAATTGATGTTGTACAACATAGGCTATACTAAAACAGTAAATAACCTAAAAATTAGTGCACATTTTTGTTCATTGCTTACAGAAATAAAGCTTTTTCTAAATTACATTTTAAGCATAAAATTTCTGTAAGCACTATATCAAAAATTATAAAATTGGAAATACATTAATTTTAATTGAGAGCACGTGGTTCTTTCTTAAGGTTGTGATCAAGAGGCAGAACAGCATGGTATGTAACTCTCCTTATTCACTTAATTCTATAGGGAACTTAGATTTCAAATATATGATAAGGGGTACAAAAGAATTCAAAATTGCCTTTTTTCATATTTCATACTTCTATTTATTAAGGATTCTACAAAGAAAAAATACAATAGAAAATATCTGCATATATATCGTTTGATTGTATATAGATGCATATGTTACAATATTCATATCAGTCTGTATTATATATAATTCTGTATATAGGAATATATATACATATAGATAATGTATTTATCTCTCATACATATATATGAGAAAGATATTAACAAGATTATAATTGTACTTATGGTTTGAATGTCTAATATAGAGTAGTATTAAAATTCACTCATTCCTAAAGGGAAGTTGATACTGATTATGCCCCATTATAAGAGAATAACTTAGTCAAAGAAACAAAAATACATCTTATGCATAAACACACAAACACATTCTTAACAAATAAGGAGGAAATATTCATTCATGATCATTGAAGTTCCTATTTCTGTAACTAACCACACGGCTATCATACCTGGGTTGTTAACGCTTCCCTTGCTAGGAAGTAATACCAGACAACTACGACTTAAAGGAGAACATGCTTCTTTCATCTCACCGTGTCAGGTAATTGAGTCCATGACCGAGTGGCTCCACGGAGAAGCATCATGGGAGAAAATATGGTGGAACAAAGCTGCTGAGTTTGTGGCAACTGGGAAGTAAAGCAGAGAAGCAGCGCTAGAGAAAGCATGGCAAAGGAAAAGATGTATTACCCGAAGTCTCACTTCTATGACACACCCAGAAGTGTACTCTAGGAATACCCTGGCAGCACTCAAGTCAATCAGGTAGACACTATCACGCTTAATTGCCACACTTGCCTTCTGCGATCCATTCTGCATTACTTTCAGCAAGCATTTCAACTAGTCATCATCCTTTACCTGGTAAGTTGACAAATGTTTGCCGATTAGGAGAGGTCTATGCACTGTATTCTCCAAATTGCATTGTCTAATAATTTCTAAACCTGCTCCTTCCAAGTTCTTTGCTATCCAAACTTCTAGTTCCCATGAATCCACAACCAATCCTCTATCTGGCTATTTCTACTTTCAAATAAAGTTCATAACAATTTTCCTTACCTGAAGTTATGTCCACTTGGATAATTTATCCACCCATCTGTTCTGAGGTAGCCAAAACAAAGTTGTAGCACAAAAGCTATTCACATTTGGGTGGAGTCACTATATCATGCAGAGCAATCTGTAAACCATACTTGAGTCTTCCTTCCTTGGTGAACTGATTGTTGATAATTCTACATGGTCCCAGAAGTGCAGGCTGGGAGGGTGAAGGTAGTGGCCAGATGTGGGGGCAATGAGCAATTCAACCACTTCATGCAATGTATGACTTCAAGGCATTCTCTGGCCCTACTGTAAATCATTTCATGATGGAGTTTTACTAAAAACTAAACTTCACAACCTAATGAATCAGATAACACTTTGTTTATGATGTAGAGTTCAGGTGACATAGTAACACTGTTGCCCATGTTCAAATTTTCAGTTTCTACAAAAGTGTAATAGTAGATCAAGAGCTATCTCTCAAAAGTACATGAAGACAAAAGAGGGCTGCAATGCATTTGGCAAATAATCTAAAATAATGATAAATATGTCCCACAGACACTGTTAATAACTTGGATGTAGGAGGCACCAGGTGTACAAATTAAGAGGGATCTTGCAACATGTCCCAAATACAAGCACCTCTCAATCTCAGTAGTCTTCTGTTAAATATTACTGAGTAGATGATCACCCTCTGACATACACATCTTATCAAAAAGTCTAGAGTAGTTGCTAATTCTTTCTCTCAACATACAATCATAAAATTGTTGCCAAAATAGTAGACCAATCTGATAGCCTGTGGAAGATAAATGCCATCAAGATATCTAAAATTAAATTATGGTACAGGGCAGACAAATTGATATATCTCTGAGGAACAGTGAAGATGTATTGCTGGCCTTGTCAGCTAAAACTAAATTGCTTCTGGTGGGCTTTACACACAAGTATAGAGCAAAACGAATTTGCCAGTTCAACAACTGTGTACCAGGTACCAAGCAATGAAAACACATCGGTCACTGAAGCTACAATTCAAGTCATTATTTGGCTAACCTTATAATGCATTGCCCTTCCCAAAGATATAACTGTCTTCCTCACAGACCAAATAGAAGAGATTATCTGCAATGCTGTTGGAATCACCACTCCTGTATCTTTTAAGATGTTCGTTGGGGAAACCAATCTCTCCTGTCCTTTGTATGTAGTATTGCTTTTGTTTTACTATTTTCTTAGGTAGAGACAGTTCTACTGGCAACCACTTACCAAATGGCCTTTATTGTGCAAGTGAAGGAAAAAAACTATGGGCATTCTGGTAGTTTCTAAATATGTCTATTCTAATGCTACTTTTTGAAACTGAAAGAGTAACCCCAAGATGACTTTGGAATCTGAATGGACCCGCATGAAAATGTACTTATCATTGAATCCCTCATTTCCAAAAGCCCTATCTTGATTAGAGGATCATGGTGATATTTTGGGTCTTTTGAAATCGGTATCAATCCATGACTAATATTCACTAGTGACCAAAAGTTTTTAGTATGTCCTTTTCAAGGGCCCGCATTATAGCACAGTGGAACAGCGCTTGCCTAGCAACTGCAAGGTCCTGAGTTCAATTCCTGATATATATATATATATATTTTTTCTTCTCATCAGTGTGCAATTATTCTAGTAAAAGGCCATAGGTCATTTTGTAAAAAGTTGGAAGATTAACAGTGTATGTTTTTGGTAGTATACCGAGATTCTTTCTTGAGGTGACTAATTTTCCCCTTCATCAAAAACAGCCTCAAGTATGAGAATTAATTGAGGGGCTACATTCCTCTCACTGAATGATTTAAGACTTTTGTTCATGAGCCTGTCCGTTTTCTACTTATAGAAATGAAGTAAAATTTTAATAGGTGTCCTTTATGCTTCATTTCTTGGAACAACAGGACAAATCACAGGTCTGTTTGATTCAAATGATTCTGATTGCTATTTTGATTCTGACTCTCAAGGGAGTTGGGATCTGGAAAAGGTTCTTATGTTCTTGTGCATGACTAACAAAGATTACATGTGGCATGAAATGGTCAGGAAGAGAATCAGTGTTTATTAAGGTGACAGTACTCTCAAAGTGAGCAGAACTGCGCCTGCGAAAGTAAACTGGTACCAGTGTTGAGGGCATAAGGTATGAAAGTTTAAAATCTTGTGCCAGCTCTGCAGTGCCTCCCGCTGGAGTCATCCAGACTGTGATCACAACATGATTGACAGGTTGTTGAGTCATGTCAGCTATGTCTATTACACATATCCTGTTCCATAATCCACTCTGTTATAACTGAATGTATAAGATGCAGTTCATTGAGCTCCAGGTGAAGAAACATTACTGTAGGTCATGCAAACAGGTCATGATGTGCATGCTCAGAAACCTTGCTTTTCTTATCTCTGCTTCCATGTAGTAAATCTCAGGAGAAGGGTCAGGAATTTTCTCTGAAAGATTGCCCCGGTTGAGATGAGAGGAGGGAAGCAGTCCTACAGCCTAGCACCCCAATTGTACTGTCTATATTATTTTCAGCCAATTAATTGTGCTATTTTAGTCTGTTCTCTGCTTCTGTAACAAAAAATAAATAAATACATAAAACTGAGACTACATACTGTACTTTATAAATATAGGTGTGTGTTTGAAATCATGGTACCAGTATGGATTTGGAGTTCAACCTGAGCTTTCATCTATGCTGAAAGACATCGTGTTGTGACGGAGGACAAGTGTGCTAGCTGGGGTCGCTTTTTCCCCTGCTTATGAAGCAAGTAGTGCCATCAAGAGCGCCCCATCGTTATGAGTTCATCTAATCCTATTCACTTCCTACATCTTTAAATATCATTGCTGTATCAATTAGGAAAATAAATTTCTAACGTATGAACTTTTGAAAACAGATTTAAACCATAGCATGCTGGAACTAAATACCTGACACCAGCAAATTAAAAGACAATAAATTTATTTTGGCTCATGGTTTTCAGAGAATTCACTCCATGTTCACTTTCTGAATGCATTTGTGTTATCATGTAAAAAGCCCTGAGTTATTCATACTTTTTGTTTTTGTTTTGGAAAATACAAGTTTTTGCACGTAAGTAATAGATAACATTACATAAAATTGGTTTCCATCACCTGGAATAGAGAAATCATATTTTTTCCATAATTTTAGTGGGTATAAAGCATAAGAAGTTTATGATCAACCTCAACTTCAACCTTTTCAAGATATGTGCATCAATTCAAATTATTGCTAAGTTTTATTTTTGCTGTTTCTCCAGTGACATGGATAATTACAGGTCAACTTATTTCTTCAAACCTAGCATGCTCTGGATAAATTTCAGATTATCTGCATTTTACCCACACTTCTCCCAAGAAAGCAGTCTAAATATGACAATAGGAATGAGAGGCACAATGGCACAAATGACATTGCTGAAATATATTTTTCTAAGTTTCAGTAAAGTGAAGGTTGTCTCTTGACAAAAATATTTTCAGTCATTCCTGTATTAAACAATCTACCAGTCAATCAATCAGTGGTTGACATTGTGTCAAAGAAATATAGTAAAGGAAACTGTGATATATAACTGTAAGTCCATTTTAAATATATTTTTAAACATGAATTTCATCAAAATTAAACTTAGAAAATGCACAGGATAACAAACAAGTGTGCTTTACCTTTAAAAAACAAAGAAAGTAAAAGTGTATGTTAATGTGATGAGTAATAGCTCCAAATTAGCCTTAATAAATGTGTTACTTAAATATATATATGTATTACTCAAATATAGCATATATATATTAATGAATTAGAATATGTTATTTAGGAAGTTTTAAAATATAATACCACTTAGTAATTTAAAATAGAATTGGCAAAATCCAAACATCTTGTCTCTTAGGAATCTTTGAGATTGACACAACAGATTTAAAAAACAAATCTCATTTTTTTGTATATGTATACATATATAAACATTAATATGGATCATGCATGGTATGTATGTATTTAGATAGGTAGGTACATGGCTTATATTAACTAATATAAAAATAATGAAATTTCAAATAAGAAGATGATTGACATTTGATACATCTTCAAAAATGGTTGCCATTTTCTAATTATATATGACTTGGAATAGACCCAATATTAATGTATGTACACACTTCATGCATGTATAATACAACTTGTAGACATAATTCATGTTAGTAAAGCAAATCCATTGTATAATTTCAGCATTATGATAAATGGAAATTTCACACCTGTGATTTTTAGATAAAACTGAATACCAATTGCTTTAAAATGTAATGAAAGAAACAAAATAATTCTATATATTTGTAATTATGAATATTGTCTTATAGACATATTTATTTAATGATATTTACTAGCTTCTAAGAAGGCCTACATCATCACTAAAATAGTCTGATGTTAATGTACCTTACGATAGTCATTAAAAGGTGTGCTGTTGCTGATTACCTTATCTAGAGATTAGTATACCATAGAACAAATGCATAAATACAGTCATATGGTGACAGTAGTCTTAAAGACAAAGTCTAATTTTGTCCAGTTATAGAGATCAAGGGTTTTAAATTTATGTATTACATTTACTTTTAATTGATAACTAAAAACATGAAGGCTGTACATATTAATGTGGTACCATGTAATGTCTGAACACATCACAGTTTATAATGATTAAATCAGGATAAATATCTAGCTCCTCAAACATTTATCATGTCTTTATGGTAACATCATTCAGAATCATTTTTTCTGGCTTTGTAAATGTACAGCACATTACTGTGATTTATATTCAGCCTGCTGTACAATAGAATACTAGAATGTTTTGCTTGTATCTAAGGGTAACTGAGTTCACAATCATTAAGCATTTACCATCTGTCCTCCCTCGCCCTCAAATAACTACTACTCCTCTCTCAATTTACATGAGAGCATTTTTTTAGATTCCACATATGCATGAGATCATGTATTAATTTTCTTTGTGTCTGCCTCATTTCTCTTACCATAATGCTATTTAGTTCTACCTCTGTTGTTGCAAATGGCATGATTTTGTTCTTTATTTTGCTGAATACTTTTCCATTGTCCATAATAGCAGTTTCTTTATCCACTCATCAGACAATGGACACTCAAATTGCTTTAATTTCTTAGATAGTGTAAATAATGGTGCAATATACATGAAAAACCAGTATCTCTTTGAGGTCTTAATTTTCATTATTGTAGACAGCGTCCCAGCAGTGAGATTTCTGAACCATATAATAATTCTATTTTTGATTTTTTGAGAAAACTATATTGTTTTCCGTGTCAACTGTACCACTTTACATTCTCATCAATATCACTTTCTTTCATCCACATACTGTCAAGTTCTTGATAACTTGTCTTTTTGGTAATAACTATAAAAACTGGAATAATAACATCATTGCACTTGATGTCCTAATATTTTAGTGATATTGAGCATTTTTAACATACATGTTGGATATTTGTATGTATTTGAGAATTATCCATTTCATTATATTTTTCATTTTTTGACCTGCTTCTCTCTTTTTTCTTCTCTGCCTTTACTGAGAAGTTTTCAGTGTTTCTTATACATTTTCTGAATTTTAACCCTGTGTCAAATGGGTAGGAATATTTTCATATATTTAGAACCTTGTCTCTTCAATCATGATGATTAATTAGGCAGAAAATTTACACTTTGACATAATCTTATCTTTAACTCTATTTTCTTGGGCTTTCAGAGCCCTATCAAAAAACTGTGCCCATCTTCTTGGTGCACAGACTGAATATTTTCTTCGGCTAATTTTGTAGTTTTACTGAGTACATTTTATTTCTTATCCACTTTTGTGTTGATTTTGTAAGTGTCATGAGACCGGAATTCATTTTAATTTATTTACAGTCAAATACCTAGTTTTTCCATCACCCTTTGTTTAAAATATTGTCATTTCTCCAATCCATGTTCTTAGAAACTTTGTTGAAAAATCTTTAGTTTTTGACATATCGGTTCACTTCTATTTTGGTCTAGTGTTTGTTTTAATGCCAAAACAACGCATTCTATTCTTTTGTCAAGTCAGACTGTGTAAAGTCTCCTCCCTTGTCCCACAATACAAATATCTGATATCTTATTTTACATCTTTCTCCATTGACCATCTCTTAATATATCCATATAGCTGTTATTTTTAACTATTTTTTAGTCTTCATGCAATATGAATGATTTATGTACTATGTTGACAATATTAGAGAATTGGGAAGTTGTCCATACAATTGTTGTTATGAGAAAATTTCTTACTGTATCATGGTTTCTGTTACTCATTAGCATGCATTTCTTTCCAAAATTCTTACAGAGCAAGTCAGGTAGAGATATATCCTCCCAGCTTTTGTTTGTCTGAGAATGTCCTTATCTCTCCATTTACACCTTCAGGGTAATATATTTTCTGTCGGTGTTTACTTTTCCTTTTTTTTTCCTTATATTTCTTTCCATTTTTCCTGTGATATATTTTTGCTCTCTCCTGGCCTAACTGGTTTCTGCTGAGATGCCTGTTGTCAGGTGAATTGAGACAACCTTATATGCAGTTTTCTTTTTGCTTATAGCCTTGAGAATCTTCTTAATTTTTTTAACCTTGGAAGCTGCATTATTTCTTGAGTTAAATCCGACTGCTGAAATTTAACTTTCTTCCTTCTTGGATATTTTTATCCTTCCCTAGGTTTGCTAAGTTTCCTGCTCTTCTGTCTTTGAATAAATTTCCTACTCTTAGGACATTCTGAATTTTCTCTTGAGCCTCAATAACCAGAATATTTGCTTTTAATGGTGACCCAGAGATGTTTTAAGTTTTGGTTTTTTTTTTTTAATTTCTGCAGACTTTTTTTTTCTTTTGTCTCCTTTACTGTGTGTTTTCAGGTATTCTGTCTTTCAGCTCACCATGATTTCTTCTGTTTGATCTTCCTTCTATTGTCATGCTTTTAATTTGTCAATCATGTTTTCAATTTCACCTAGTTTATTAGTTAAAATTTTGTCTTTCATTGCTTTAGTTACATCTGTCTCTATAGTGGGGAATCTGCTTTTATTTTTTTCAACCTTGTTAAGTTTATTTAAAACTGCTATTTCAAACTTCCCTTTTGAGAGTTTGCACATACTGATTGCTTTCCAATCAGTTCCTTATAACTTCTTGCTTTTCTCACCTGAAAGCTCTTAATGCTTAGAGTGTGACATGCCCTAGGCATGGAATAATTCAGTATTTACATCAGTCTTATTTACCTGGCATTTTTTTTTCTGTTTGTCTTTCCAAGATTTTATGGTAGGATGTTGATTTTTCAGAGTCTTCAGTGACTCCAATTGGTCAGTATTAGATGGTGGTCTAAGTACAGATTTAACCATGAGTCCTCTGTTGCTGCCACTGATGTAGCACTAGAAGGGCCTCTAACTACAGTTTGTCCCCAAACTGAAGTTGTCATATTATTCAACATAATCATAGGAATTCCTAAAAAGGATATCCCATCCCTGAAACATCCCCCTGAGTTTAGGATAGAGACAGATATACTTTGCCCATGGTCATTGAGTCATGGAAGGTATTGGAGGATTCTGCCCCTCTCTACAAAGACCCACCCTACAGTTACTAAGCCCAAGCACCTAGCCATGCCTGTGGCCACCAATGTCTCAAAGCTAGGTTGCTCCCTGAGTTCACAGACTAATAAGATAAGCACATTACAAACATGATGGGCTAGATCAACAGCCCATACCGTCTTGAGCTGTCTACTATTGTGGTGGACATTTGACTAAAGGTCTCTGAAACCAACCACACAGGGTGATGTTGAGCAGAATAGAAATCTCAAAAGAGAGTACTAAAGCCTAGCTTAATTGTGGGACTGTTCCCAATCCTCTTTCCATGGGCCCTTTTCTAAAGGTGGGGGTCATTAGGATCTGCTCTGTCTTGTTTCACCCACATATTAAGATGCAGGGAACTCCCGGGCTATCTGGCCTCTCTTCGGTGAATGGATCTCATTCCCTCTCTTTGCTGACAAAATTCAGAGTAGCTGTAGTGGAGTCAGTGAATCACGTAGTTAATTAAGTTTCAGATTCTCAGTGCATGAGTATTGACCTGACTATGAACACTATATGGTTCTGCCTAACACTGAGTTTCATCATCACAAGACTAGTATGGGTTTCAAGTCTAAGGTCATGGTTTAATTTCCCTTTATTTTCCAACCAGGAAGTGTTTTGTCCATGCTGCTTTGACTTTGGAAACAGTGATGGGGTCATCTCTTTTCTTTCTGCTATCTTCAGTGTTTATTTTCATTTTATTATATTAAAAACCGGAACTGTATCTCTCACCTACATTCCTTAGCTCTTGTGATGTTTTGAGAATAAGCGTCATGTGGTACGTGAACAGCTGTTTTATATGGCGTGTCTGTGAGGAGACAGTAACAAAAGATCATATTCAGCTCTCATATTGTACCATTTCCCAAAGATTCCAGTATGCTACTGACTCTGGGATTCCATGAAAATTGAACAAGCACGTCCTATATCTTCACTGCATCATACAAATAGCAAGAGCCAAAATATAAAAATGAAAACTAAAATTTTCTGATTCAATGTAATTTTAGGAGTATATAATTTAATTCACAATATAGTGTAATACCACACACCCCTCATTTGCACACTATAAAAGGACAGTTTCTCTCAGTAAGTAATTTCCCCTTTTCTGGGTTGTTTCAGTTCATTTGAGATGTTAAAATGCAATGCCTTAGCCTGGGTAATTTATAAGTAACAGAAAATTCTGTTCAGCATTTTGGAGGTTGGTCAGTGCTAGGTCTAACAATCCTTAGATTTGATGTTTGGGGAAATTTCACTTTCTAACTCAAAGCTAGTGTCTTGCTGCCCTGTCTCACATGGTGGAACAGCATAAAAAGTGCTCAATTCAAAGATGCCAATTTTATTCAGAAGGCTTGAGCACTCATTACTTAACCTCTTTTGTAAATGCCTCACCTTTTAACGATCTCTCATTAGATAGCACATTCTGAAAATAAATTTAGAGAGCACAAACATTCAGAATATATCAAGGCCCATCCATTCTTCAATGCAGCTTTACAAACAGGAGCTGGTCTATTAAATGATATTCTTTTGCAAAAAGCAAAGATAGTCTCTTGATTAGAAATGAGTTAAACAGTAATACTACTTATATATTAATTTTATTTCTAAAATTGTGCTTATATCAATAACATGAAACATATACATGAATAGCAATATGTAATATTTTAAATGAACAATGAAATAAATATTCATTATAAATTGAAATACTCATAAGAAATACTCATTTTTGATATTCAACTTAAATTTAAAGTTCTTTGATGATATTCTGACAATCATATGCTGATACATACCTACAGTATTTGTATGAGTGCATATGCAGAAAAACAAATTAAAACAGAATTAACATTTTTCATGTTTGCTGTCTACTATACTTTTACTTTTCTCATATCATGTGTATTTATGTCCAATGTTTTTTCATTTTCTGAAGTTTGTACTTTGATTTGGACCCTCAGTAAATAACAATAAACAAAATTAATGATCATTGTGAAGTAATTGTCATCTATATTCCCATGATCCTGAAATTTACATTTTAATTCCCTTTCCTTCCTGAGTAAGACCTTTTTAGTCAGTTTTCAGACACTGTGAAATAAGCACCTGAGATAAACAACTTTAAAACAGGAAACATTTAGTTTGGCTCACAGTTTCAGAGATTTCAGTCCATGGTTAGTCAGCTCTGTTGTTCTTGGGATGGAGGGGAGGCTGTCCATCATGGGAAGGTGTGTGTACTCGTCTTGCTTCTTGGTGACTTAGAAGCAGAAAGAGAAAGAGTCTAGAGTCCCAACATCTTCTTCAAGGCGATCTTCAATGACCTGACTTTCTCTCACCTCTTAAATGTTCTACCAACTCCTGATAATACCACAGGCTCATGGCCAAGACTTCGGCATAGAGATTTTTGGAGAAATTTAAGTTCCAAAACATAAAAGGCTCAAACTGTTTACTCCTATTTCTATTTTAGAGTCATACCAAACTGTTTAAATATGAATTTATTATACCACAAGTCAACAATTGGACTTATATTTCCCATTGGCTAAATTGACAAGATCAGTCATCAAATTTTACAAAAGGAAAACCCCATCAGATATTTTTATTTCAGATACTAAAAATATCACCTTAAAATACTGGAAACAAAATCTAATAAAAAACATTCTTCTCTTTTTATTGTTTTATTTTCTTTATCAAATCTATCAAAGTCTGAATATCCTGTAACCTAAATATCTCTTAAATATCTCTCAATTCTCTGTACTATTTCCAACATTCATCATTCTTTCTAAGCCATCATGAAAATTTGGCTGGAAAATTCAAAATGTGATGGCACTATCAACTTAGTTATGTTAAGTACTCTCCATTTTTTTAAGCATTTTTTCAAATCTGGAATTGTAATGTAATGATTTGTCAGATGTAACTTCTTGTTCCCAGCTTCTTTTTATGCCTTATTTTTTCATTCTTTCTCCCTGTCTATCTGGTATTATATTTCACTGAACTCTTCAGGTAGCCTGTTTCTGAACACATTGCCATTTTTTTATAGTTTTCATTCCAACAAGAAAGGATGGTAGGATTGCAGATGTAATTAAAAACCTGCGAACAAAGAAAAGCCCAGGTCCTGATGGATTCACTGCTGAATTCTACAAGAAATTCAGGGAAAACCTAACACCACTACTTCTCAAAGTCTTTAATGAAATTGAAAGAGAAGCAATACTTCCACATTCATTCCTGGAAGCAAGCATTACTCTGATTCCAAAGCCAGAGAAAGATCCAACTAAGAAAGAGAACTACAGGCCAATCTCCCTAATAAACACTGATGCAAAAAATCTTCAGTAAGATACTGGCAAACAGACTCCAACAATTCATCAAAAAGATTATACACCATGATCAAGTGAGATTCATCCCAGGAATGCAGGGATGGTTCAACATACATAAATCCATAAATGTAATACACCATATTAACAGAGCCAAGGACAAAAATCATATGATCATCTCAATAGATGCAGAGAAACCTTTTGACAAAGTCCAGCACCCATTCATGATAAAAACCTGAAAGAAAATTAGAATATTTGGTCTTTATCTAAATCTGATAAAAGTCATCTATGACAAAGAAACAGCCAACATAATATTAAATGGACAAAACCTGAAAGCTTTCACTCTAAAATAAGGAACAAAGCAAGGATGTCACTGCCTCCACACTTATTCAGCATAGACCTGGAAACTTTAGCTGGAGCAATTAGACAAGAGAAAAAAAAAGGCATAAAGATAGGAAAGGAAGAAGCTAAAATATTGTTTGCAGACGTACTCTACTTAGAAGACCCCAAAAACTTCACCAAAAGACTTCTAGATTAAATAAGCAAATTCAGCAACATAGCTGGTTACAGAGTCAGCATTCAAAAATCAATAGCCTTCCTGCACATGAATAACAAACTTACGGAGAGAGAAATCAGGGAAACAATACCTTTTACAGTATCATCCAAAATACTGAAATACCTAGAAATCAATCTAACAAAGAATGTAAAAGACCTCTACATTGAAAATGACAGCACTCTGAAAAAGGAGATTGAAGAGAATATTAGACAATGGAGATATATACTATATTCTTGGGTAGGAAGCACCAATATATGAAAATGGCCATACTTCCAAAACCATTAATACAGATTCAATGCAATCTTAATCAAAATTCCAATAGCATATCTCACAGAATCAGATAAAACAATCCTGAAATTCATCTGGAATCAGAAGAGACCTAGAATAGCAAAGACAATCCTGGGCAACAAAGACAAGACAGGGGGCATCACAATCCTTGACTTGAAATTATACTATAAAGCTACTGTGATAAAAACAGTGTGGTCATGTAAAAAAAAAAAGACCCAAAAACCAATGGAATAGATTAGAAGATGCAGAAACAACTCCAGACACACTAAGCCACCACCTTATCTTTGACAAAGGTGACAAACACATTCACTGTAAGAAAAATAGCCTCTTTAATAATTAGTGCTGGAAAAAATGGCTCTACACATGCCAAAGATTAAAACTGCACCCATATCTTTTGCCATGTAATAAGATAAAATCATAATGGATCAAAAAGCTTAATATTAAAACAGAAATATTAAACCTACTGGAAGATAGAGTAGGTAAAACTCTTGAAGACATTGGTGTAAGCAAAGACTTTATGAACAAAACCCAGATTGCGCAGGAACTATCACAAAGAATCAACAAATGGGATTTCACTCTACTGAACAGCTTTTGCACAGCAAGAGAAACCACCAGCAGAGTGAAGAGACAACACACAACATGGGAAAAAATGTTTGCCAGTTGTTTCCTCAGAAAAAGGATTACTATCAAGAACATATAAAGAACTCGAAAACACCAGTTCTCCCAGATTTAAAGTCCCAGTCCAATAATGGGCATCTGAGATGAATACACACTTCTCAGATGAAGAAATACAAACAGCAAATAAATACGTAAAAAAAACTGTTCAGCATCACTGATCATTCAAGAAATGCAAATTAAAACAACACTGAGATACCACCTCACCCCAGAAAGAACGGGTATTATCATCAAGCAGTAACAAATACTGGCAGGGCTGTGGGGAAAAAGGAACCCTTCTTCACTGTTGGTGGGAATACAGACTGGTGCAACCACTGTGGAAATCAGTGTAGACATTCCTCATGAAACTAGCATTGGAGGTCCCATTTGACCCAGCTATTCCCCTTCTGGGTATCTTCCCAAAAGAATTAAAACATCATACTACAGTGATATATGTGCACCAATGTTTATAGAAGCACAGTTAATAATAGCCAAATCTTGAAACAATTTAATGCCCATTGACTGAGGAATGGATAAAAAAGAGGTGGCATTTTTGTACAATGGAGTACTTACTACTCAGCCATAAGGAAGGGTATACTGTACTCTTTTATAGGTAAATGGATGCAACTTGAGAACATACTCATTAGTGAAATAAATGAGCCACACATGTGTAAACATTATATTGTTTCATTAGTGTGACAAGCTGAAAGAAAAAAAATTTATGTGTATCTCTATATATATAAAAATTGTTAAGATAGTTATGCTACTGATTTCTCTGAATTCACTGAAGAGAAAGATTTGTGGTGGTTTTGTTCTGACAATTGAATGCAGACATCTTGTGCTCTGGGTGAATGATTTGGGGGTGACAGTGTGCTATGTATGTTGATGCCCCCTGATTGACATGCTTTGAAATTTTGTTGTGTAATTTTTTCTTTTCTTCCTCTTCCTCTTCCTCCTCCTTTTCTTCTTCTTCTTCCTCTTTTTCTTCTTCTTCTTCTTCCTCTTTTTCTTCTTCTTCTTCTTCTTCCTTTTCTTCCTTTCTATACTTGAATAAAATTGATTAGAAAAAAAATTACCTGTTTTTATTTCTTTGTTAGAAGAAATAATTATGCAATTCCAATGTTTCTGGATTTGAATTTTTTCTTTTTCTTTTATCTTATGAAACATGAATCTTCTTAATTATCTTCTTTCCTTTTTATTTTTGGAATTATCAAAAATTAGTTCAGAATTAGGACAATAGTAAAGGAAAAGGTACTTTTCTGAAATAGGCAAAAGAATTCTTTGATCTTAGAATAATTCAGCCATAAATTTGTATATAATGCATTCTTCAAGTATATAATTTTTTTTATTTTTTTCTCTCTCTCTCTATCTCTCTCTTTTTTTTTTTTTTTTTTTTTTTTTGCAGTACCAGGGATCAAACTCAGTACCTCGCACTTGCTAGGCAGGTGCTTGAGCCACTAAGCTAAATCCCCGTCCCTATATTTTTTTTATTTTTAAAGAGAATACAAAAAAGGAAAATAAAACAGAATAAAACCAATCAGAACAAATCAGAGTAAGTGATACAGGACTTTACAACATTACAAAATCAACAATAGTTACCATAATGCCTTTTGTTGTCTTCAAAATAGCTGCACATACTGTCTGACACAGTAAAAATCAAACAGAACAAAATAGAGTAAAAACAGTAAAACAAAACAATGGATATAATAAGGACTACAAAACAAGACAAAAGTAAATTCAAAATGGCTACCAGATATATCTTTCTATCATTGAGATAGCTGCTCATGTCACCGGGTATAACATAATCAAACAGAGCAAAAGAGAATAAAACCCAACCCAACAAAGCAATAAACAATGTAGGACTTCAGAGTGAGACTATAGGGAATCAACAATGGCTACCACCCTCAGAAGGAGACCCCCCGCTAGATGCCACGGTGCATACAGCTATCTTCTGAACAGATGATCGGACCACTGGCCCTAGACCTGCAAGGTCAGTGAAACACCAAAGCACCACAGGCTTTCAATTGCGTTTCACCTTAATAACTATCACTAGAGCCTGTGTTTCTCTGGATCTGCCAGTTGCTTGGGGGAGGGGGTTGACACTTTTGATTGCCAGCTCATGAGCCTGAAGGAGCTGGGATCTGTCAGCCCTGCCAACGGGACCCACGGAGAGAGGTTTGGCTCTGGAAGTCCCTGTCCAGGCAGTGGCCAGTGCATGGGGCTGTTTCAGGTCGGACAGGTCTAGTTTCCCTACCCAGTCCATGCTGACACTGACTCATGGTGAGAGGCTTGGCTCTGGATGCCCCCATCCCACAGCAGTTGGCACTTGACACTGTTTCTGGCAGGACGATTCTACTTCTCCCTCCCCAAAGTCCACACTGATGCTGATTCACGGGGAGAGACTTGGGTCTGGGTGTCCCGGTCCCGCAGCTGCTCAGGCATGGTGCTGTTTCTGACAGGACGATTCTAGTTTTTTCTCCCAGAAATCCACGCTGCTGCTCTCTAGTATATAACATTTGATGTCATCTAGAAACAGTAGTATCTTACCTTTTGTGGTGAGGCTGTCTTCCCCACATTTTGTTTCTTTTTGTACATTCATTTTCATAGCATTATTTCTGCAAAATTTCCTTAACGAGGCTCATTTCAGAGTATGACTGTAATTGTGGCTTACAGATCTTCAGGTTTTTGTCAGTCTTGTAGTTGCTGTACCTTGGCAAATAGTTTCTCAATGACTTTTGCACCTGTTAAAACATTGTTACCTTTTTTAGGATTAACTTTCCTTGCATTGTCAAACCTTTAGTTCTGGGGTCAGGGTTATAACTCAGTGGCACAGCACCTGCCTGGCAAGCATGAAGTCGTGAGTTTGATTCCAGTACTCAAAAACAAAAACAAAATAAAATAAAACAAAAATGAACAAACAAAAAAGAAACAACAACAAAACCAACTTTTATTTTATTTTCGCAATCTCATTTACTACCTAAACTTAAAAATCCCAATAAGATTCTCTGAAAGCCAATAAAGGAAATCTATTATACCATTTCAGTAGGTTAAAAAAAAGAGAACATTTTTAAAATATATGTGCTACTTAGCAACTATACAGATGCTATAATTCATTGACATTTAAGGGTATGTACCTATTCCTGAAACTGAATATTTTCCCAGAAAAACTTGTAGCTGTAATTCAGGGACTCTCACATCCGACTGATGTGATAGTGTTTCATAAATCCTGTGAAATACCCTTAATGCTAGCTAGCCACATGCAAAAATGAGCAACTCCCATGATTTGTTTGTTGTTACTTGGCTGAGAAAGGGAAATCCACCTGCAAAGCAGACTGGAGATGGAGAAAGCCAATAGCAGCACAAAAGGGTGAAAGTTAGATATTTTTAGGTTAAGACAAAAATCACATTTTGATAATCCATTTGCAAATAATACTAGAAATATTTTGTTGTCACTCATCCATGAAGTTACTATATAGCTCCTACATTTTGGGGGGGGGAGATTTTTTTTTTTGTCTTTTTGAGTCAGGGTGGCACTATGCAGTTCAGGCTGACTTTGAGCTCACTTTGTAGCCCAGGTTGGTCCCAAACTTGCAGTGATCCTCCTGCCTCAGCCTCCCAAGTGCTGGGATTACAAGCATGTGCCACCACTCCTGGTTTATTTTTGGGATTTTTACCTTTCCAATGTGAAAACTTACTCTGCTAATGCATGAAAATTTGTTAAGGTGTGGAAGTACAGACAAATTGTTCATTTTTAGTGGCACAATTTAATTGCTTAATTTCTCCTAATACTATTTTTTACATTTATCTGGCCCTCACATGGTTTATTAACTAGAATGCTTACCTAAGACAAGAATTGGTCCAAATTGCTCTTCTCCAAAACACAGAATGAATTAGCTACAGGAAATAAAAAGTTATTAGTGAATATCACATGGACATTGTCTCTCTACCACTATTATCAGAGCAATTATGAACTGCACTTGTGCCACAACTATCTAATACCTCTGCCAGTATGATGTGTCTCTTTATTGTACCAATTGCTTTGCAAACACTAAACAGATTACTGATTGTATAAATTTACCTGGTTTTTCAATTGTCCACATTAAACAACAATGTTAACAATTTGGATAAAAATATGGAGACACTAACATTATTTCTTGTTTTAGAATTATAACCACAATAAAACAGTGAATTTTTAAAAACTCGAATAATTATTAAAAAATAATTCTAAACCAAATAGTACAAAACATATTAACACATAAATTGATTTTAAAAGTATTTTCAATAAATGTGTGTATGTGTAGGGCATAATGGCACGTGTCTGTAACCCCAGTACTCAGAAGCCTGAGGCAGGAGGTTTCCTGTAAGTTTAAGGATAACCTGGGCTACCAAGTGAGTTCAAGACCAGCCTGAACTACATAGAACTATATTTTGAACAACAGAATATAGTTGCTTTTGTCTGAAAAACAAAAAACAATGTGAATTCATTTCTCTATTTACAGTTGCTTTCGATATAATTCATCTCTTTTTAAAAGGTGGCTTCCTTATATACTTTACATTCAAATGTATGTAAAGTTAGATTTATCAGCAACCCAGTAGAGTCACAGGAATCATGGTCTGCTTCTGCATACTTGAAAAATTCTAAAATAATATACTAAATGTGTTCCTATTAATAGAAAATTTATAATTACATTAGTTTGTTTTGAAGTGTTTTACTAAACAAGTTTGTTCAAAAAATATTATAAGACATTTTTGAACATACTCTTTTTTATTTTAAAAAGTGAAACAGAAAAAAGGATAGAAATGATACAGAATTTAAAAAAATAGTAGGAAATTAACACTTGTTAATACATTGCATAGAAGTAGTTGTTCAGGTTAGAAGATCTAGGCATAAAAGATAATCAGTCTAACATTGACAGAACAAACTGTTCTTTCTGATGAACAGAGATTGGTAGTATAGTTATCTATCTAGCGTACATATACATACATGCAGTTATAAATATATACCTACACAATATACTTTTTTCTTCCTTTTCTTCCTTTTCTCCTTACCCCTATCCCAGTCATTCTTTCCTTTTGATCAGTCTTTCCCTTTAATTATTACAATATGTATTGCACATTTTGGATCTTAATACTCTTTCAGTTTTTTATTATTATTTTTTATACTAGGGAGACAATACGATATTTATAAATGTGAATTTGATTTATTTCACTTATGAGCATGGTCTCAAGTTGGCTCCATTTACCTGTAAAAGCCTCAAGATGATCTTTTTTATAGCTGAGTAATATTCCATACTCTTGACACATGCCACCTTTCCAGTTTCTTAAATATTTTTAAGGCAATATTTATCTTTTCCTCTTATTTGACTCCTAGCAAATTAATTTGCAGTTTTATCTGTACCACTGCACAAGAATTTATTAAATGTTTTCTACGTGCAACCTAAATATACTTTTCTGTAAAATATGATACATTAAGGAAAGTATGATCCTTTTCCCATGTTTTATTCTGTAGCTATTTTCTAGCAAAGCACATTCCTTTCCTTATGTTAACTTGCATGCTTATGAAAAATCAGCTAGTTTCTATTTGCAAAGCTGTTTAACCTAATTTTACTAGTTGGGAGTGGTGGCTTACGCTTGTAATCCCAGAACTCCAGAGGCTGAGGCAGGAGGATTGCTATGAGTTTGAGGCCAGCCTGGGCTACATACTGAGTTCAAAGTCAGCCTGAACTACACAGTGAGAGCCTTTCTCAAAACAAAACAAAACAAAACAAAACAAAACAAAGCAAAACAAATTTTGCTATGTCTTCCAATTATATAACTTTTAAAATTAAATAAACATATAAATCATTTTAAAATGTGATTCTATTAAGAAAATCAAATGCTTTGGAAACAGTAAATGTGAGGCAAGGTAATTATGGTCAAGATGTGTGAGGCAAATACAGGAGGTGATTGAGTGAAGAAGGTTACGAATCTGTTAAAGGATGTGAATTTAAAGTATTGTAAAAATTCTCTACCAACTTCGAGAAAACTAGTTACCAAAATTGCATTTCATGCCTCCAGAGAAGAGTTTGCATCTGTACTAAGGGCAGATACCTCACTCAATAAAGAGGATCTGGTCAACATTAAAAGTCTAGAACGTTTGTATGTAATTTTAAGTGAAATTTAATGTACAGATTTTTGTCGGGAGATACATACTTACATTCATTCACTTGTCCTGTTAACCTCTTTAATATGCTTCATGCTAAAAAGTATAGTTCAAAGAGAACTCTGAGGGCCGCTTAGCCAAAAAATATCAAGAAATGAAATGGAGACTAGGATAGGACGATCAAACTTCACTTGAAAATTTAGAGGAATTCAGACCATTTAACTGCTTGCTCTCTCAAAGAGACAAATCCACAGATTTTTCTTTATTTTCTTCCCTTTTGTTTCTTTATTTACATATTGAATTTATATTTTGAACATTAAAATTTATCTATAATATATAGAAAAACTTCCAAACTTCTGTGTTTCATGACTCTTTTTTCTAATACACAAATGCACATACTTTCAACCTCACATTTTAAACCTCTTTTTTTTTTTTTTTTTCAGCACTGGGGATCGAACTCACAACCTCGCACTTGCCAGGCAGGTGTTTAGGCCACTGAGCTAAATCCCCAGCCCCTAAACCTCTTTCTTAATAATGTGTACTTCATGGTGAATTGCTGTGTGTTTATATGTGTATGCATTTATAAATAGATATATAGGTACAGATCAGATTATATTCACAATATATAAATGTATAACATAAATTATGTGTATGTTTTTATCATAATAGATATACACATATAAAGAAACAGAATATATACTTTGCCCTATTACACTACCCATAAACATTGATGTATAATAGTTTATCAGCACATCACCTCACTTCTTTCTCTTTTTACTTGCTATACTCATTTTTATTATATGGAAGTTTTATATTACATGTGTTACAGCTAGCTAGATATATGTGCAAAATAAAATACATGTGTTTTATATTTGTCATCTACAATTTTATCGATAACTTTGTGTCATTGTTTGCCTTCACAAAAGACCCTGAGACATTTATCTTTGCACAATAGTTGGGTTATTTCATGGGTGAGAATCCTACACCCGCTATATCATGAAATTCTCGGGCTGACTGTCTGAGTTTTCATTGCCTGAGGTTGTAGATTGTATGGGCTTACTTTTGCATTCATGCTTGGTTTCCACTTAACACACAGTTAGAGCCAGAAATAAAACTCATGCAGGAGGTGAGGCTGTCAAGGGCCAGGAATCACAGCAGTAAGTCCACACTTTTCCCTTCCCTTAATAAATTAATCTGTCACCCTCTGCTTAACATTTTTTTTTCAAACATATTACTACAAATGTCCACCCTCTATCTGTCAACCTGAAGTCCCCCTATCTGGCCAGTCACTCTCAAAGGTCATATTTAGTTTCCGTGAGTTTGTTCAGTTCCCACTGAGGGCTTCCACTGCACTGATCCAACAAACAAAGGAAAAGCCACACTCAGATCAAACAGCTCCCAGTGCTGCGATGCCACTCAGTAGCCTCGCGATCTGGGAAGCGCACTGCCTTTGACTGATGCCTTGGACCACTTCCAAGACGCTTTTGATGTGTCTGCCTCTAGGGAGCAACTATCACTTGTAATGAAGCAGCACTGCTTTACCCTTCCCTATCCATGTGAGCATTTTAATTAGCCCAGGGTCACACACTCCGTGAGATAACACAGCGCATTTCTCACACTATGAGATATAAAATCTCAAATTGTTGAATAAGGGAGCTAAAGATCTTTGAACTAAACAGGCATGAATTTTTGTTTTGAGAAGGATATACTAGCAACCATCTGGGGTTATTTTAAAGCCTTCATCTGTCTTCCCAGCAGCTTCAATTTAACAATATTAATGCTAGCTGGTTCTTATTTTAGTTTTATTCCTATCAAACCTAGAGCAAAGGTTAATTTCTTTTCTGGCCTTTGTGCTTTGGCAAGAGAACACACTGAATATTAAATGAAGAAAAATGACTAATCATTATCTTTTTTATATATTTCGAGAGAGTTACCATGAGAACGAATATTATAACCTTTCTTTTCTGTTCTTTTAATAGAACCGTTAATAACACTAGGTAAAATGAAAGTATACAACAATGCAATGTTTTTCCTTCATGCTAATTATGTTGTCAGCTTCTTGTCTGAGTATATAATTGACTCTGGCAGCAACTCATATTGTAGTGTGTAAATGTCTTGTGTTGAAGTTTTGTTTATTGTGACCCTGAAAAGGACATAACCTTGGTAGCAGCATTCATTAATTGGAGAATCCAATGTAGAAATGTGCAAGTGGACAGTTTTCTGATAATGACTAGCACAAAAAACACTAAAAAAGACAGATTCTACAACGTTAAAATGAGGCGTGAAATTCTAAATATTAGAGGTGGTCACTCTTTATTGACTTGGTTTAGTATTTTCAAACCTGAGAACAGTTAGAGCAGTATGTATGTATGCTCAACTCTGAAACATTGCAACAGGAATCTAGGGTGGTCACTTTTGCAGATTAGTTGGTCCTAAATACAAACACAAAGCTGCAATTTTCTGCAGTATTTTAGCCTACATGATCTATGTACAATATTGCATATAATAATTCATGTGTTTATATTCATGTTAGTGTGTAATTGGAAAACTGAAAGTATGATGCCTTATTCCCTTAGACTATGATAAAGATGACCTTAGGTTCAGTTTTATTTCTTAAGTCTTAGAACTCATTTTTTTCAAGCATTTACTTTAGGAAACTTAATTCTTTCTCTGCTCTTTTGAAATACAAATCTTCTAAAACTCAAGGACATTTTTCTGATAACCAAGAAGCCACACCTTTGATGTCCAATCAGTGAAAAATCACAGGGCATGGTCTCGAAGTTTCTATGGAAGTATATGACCATAAATTCCTTAAGGGACTATTAACAAAATCTGGTGGCTTATTCATACAGACCAGCTCCACAAACACCAAATCCTCTCCAACTGCTCAAAGAGAGTTCTCACCCCTACTGCAATAGCACTGAATAGAGTCTTATTTGACATTTTTAATAAGTTCCAGGTATATTTCTTTTTATCAGTAAGACTGGTAAGTTCATATTGAGTCTTTGAACCCATTGAGCATAAGCAATGACCCAATTCTTAACAATTGTTTTTTCACAATGGATGCCTCTAAGTTTTGATGATTCATTCAGAAACACATAATGCTATCTGTTTTGAAGGTCTAAAATATAGAAAACTGTTATTCCTCATTTTTGTGCTTAATAATTCTGCTGTGGGTGTTAGACATGTTTTCCATTTCTTCATTCAGTCTTAAGATGGTTATAATTAATTTTTCTTGTGAAAATTAGAAAACACATACACTTTATTATATAATGTACATAGTTTCTTTTTAAAATATTTGATGTGCAAATTCTAAACAAGGATAGGTAGAAAATCTAATCCTAAAATTGTATGTTGCCTATCATTAACTCTGATATACACACAGATTACATGAATATGAGTATTTATGAGAGTTTTTAGATGATACATATTATTATTTAATTATGAATAAATCGATCTTTAATTAATGAATTTAAATAAGTATATTCAAAATTTTAATAGCATTACAGAAATAATAAGAACTAGCACATGATACTGTTTGTATTTATTTCACATATGACTCCAAGAATTCTAAAACTAATTCTAAAACATTCAATTATGACCATCACATGATTTGGGAGGTTAAATTTTAATAAAATCTGGGGGCAAAAACATCATGAATGAGATAATTCTGTGCAGAGTATAATAAGGACTATAATATTTTTAGTGTGCATTACATAAGCTGGCTATCTAACATGATTACTTTTATAGAACCTCGGAGACACTCCTTATGGAAGCCTAATTTTATCCTCTGAAAACAGCAACAAAGTTCTGTATTCTATATACTTTACTGTATATAAATACATAGTATGCATTATTAAATATATATATGGTCTTATATATAATTTACCTGAGGAATATTTATTCCTTATAAAATTTAGTCATTTTTTATTACAAAGTATCAAAATATTTCTACCACATTCTAATAAGCACCTGTTTTGAAAACAAGGCTAAGTTCTTTTTCATGGAAATGAGATGATTGTTATCTTCAGGTAGTAACAATTTTCAGGCATATTCTCTTAACAAAAGCTAAAATGGTCAAAAGTTGCTACATGGATGTAGCAGATAGAAGACGAGGACCTATTAGTTAATCCATAGATAACATATACTTCCACAATGTTTAAGACCAACTTAAAAGGCGGAAATGCTTGCTAAGTGTCCACTTAATCCCTAATATGCTATAAGATTTCATCACAAACCTATCATTCTTACAACTCTGTGAGTAAATCAGACTTTAAATCCTTAACTTAGAAATCACTGATGTGTGTCCTGATATTGCAGGGAATTTTTGTTTGAGACAATGTAGAAAAAGTTACACTAGCAATAGGAAATTACATGTCCTCATACAGTTTACACTATTTTGATAATGAATAAATTAATGAAAATTGCATAGCCTTCAAACACATTTTATATTAACTTGGAAAGTTTCATTAAGAACATTGTAAGTACTTTTAATATTTATTCTCACAAAAACAGCTTTTTTCTGAATTTTTAATGTGGATTTTTCACCCTTTAAATTGGTGGGCAATAACTTTGGAAGCATATGTCAACTATGATTGTAAATAATAGATCCCCCTCTTGTCTACTCTCATAATCAGTAAGAGGAAGCCTAAGGTGAGACATTTAGGGGAGGAACGAATAAAGGAAAGATTTTTAAGTAGTGGAAAGTCAGTGATATCATCTTATGTAATAAAGTCATTTATGCAGGAAATTTATAAGAGTTTGTTCCATTTAAATTCCACCCCACTCCCACCCTCTGAGTCTTCTCAGGTTGGTTTCTTTCTTTTCCAGGGATCTTCCAGACTCTCCTGGCAACCTTTGCTTGACCTGTAGTGGAGTTTTTTTATCAGATCATCCCTTTGTCTAGACTCAGCTATGGAGTTATTCAACAGATACTTAAGGAGAATTTAAAATAATTTCTACACACTGTTATTGTAAGTTACCAAAAACCAGAATAATCCATTTTCTACTATCAAACCTGTCACAGAAGAAAATAAAATAAAGAATCAGACTAAGCTTACATACACACAAATATGTGCTCACATATTCTCAGGAGTGGCAAGAAAAAAAGTAAAGTTGACTATAATAAATATAATAGGGTCAAAATATTATTCAGTAGTCTCCAAGGGCATGCTCTTTCTGTGATTTTAAAGAGTTAAAGGTGAAAAGTATATAAGTTTCTGTGAAAGAAGTGGAAAGAAAAATCCAAAGTGTAACTGTAACCAATAACACCAAAATGAGGGTAAGAGACAATAAAAAATTGGGACAACCATTTTTGTATACTGCTTATCAATCTGACATAAAATTATCCAACTTAAGATAAATAAAAATAAAATAATTCAAACACTGAAATATATTAAACTATTAATTAGAAAATTAATTCAATTAATGACATTGATGCTATTATGTGAGTTATAAATTCTTACATTTGTATGTATGCAAGTGCTTGTTTTAACTATAAACCACAGATAAAATAATAATTATTGAAAAGTTTTAGTAGTAAAATTTTCTGGAGAGTCGGAGTGGAAGAGATTTGTGTAGGCGTTCTTCGGTTGACAATTACCAAAATCCATGAAAAAATATACATTATAGTCACCTTTTAGTTGTATTTCTAGAGATTTAGCAAGAAGTAGCAATTTTGAATTTGAACAAAATTAGCCAAAAATCAATGATATTGATTTATTTATAAGTCTATAAACAGAAAAATATAATGTAACTATCTCATAATGGATGATGGCTCAAGTAAGTAGTCTAGAATTCATATGAGAGAAAATTTCAGGAACTAAAATTTGTGTTGTAGACAAATTTGTTACATATGGTAAGTACTGGAAATATATTGCATTTCAAATGATTTATATATAATTTTTGTTCATTATATGTTCATTCATGATACTCACTTTAAGCATCAATATATCTCAACAAATATACAGAAATCAATGAAGATAAACTCCAGAATGTAAAGCTATATCTGGATACCTATCATCATTATCTTTTTAGAACCTCTGAGAAACTCCTTAGGGAAGCCTAAGTTAGTGGACCAGATGTAATTTTTAGCTGTTTTGCTTTTGCTAAATTTTCTACTTATTTTATAGACTCTTATAGATAATTATTACTAATGAACTAAAATGTGTCCAATCATAAATTACTAAATCAATGTGTTTGTGAAATATTTACTGGCAAATGGGAATATGTACATTTTTTTCTTATTTTTCCCTTCAAATAACCATAAGAATTTACACAAGGGTTATTTGAAATTATGGCAGCTTATTAGTGGTAAATTTCTTACCTAATTATCAATTTTGTTTAAATGTTGAGTGACTTTCTAATATATGTGCACATAACTTATTAGATACAAAAACAAAGGAACCCATTCTTGATTAAGAGTTAATACATTTTTGATTAAAAGTTATTTTCCATGGTGCTTAGTTAGATATTATGATATTGTTAAAGGGGATAGGAAGCGACTAGAATCAAATGTACATCAACATAAGCATGGGTTTAGTTATTTAACTGCACAGAAAAGGCATGAGAAAATAAAAATATATGCTAAATACACTCAAAAGAAAAGAAGATACTGAGAATGCAAAGATAACCATCCTCTTTACTTCCAATATCTCCATACCTCAGTCATATTCCCTTTAGATTTTTCTGGATTTCCCTTTTCTTATTTATCACCTTTTATCAAAGTCATTCAGTCACTTTCTATCACTAATGTGATAGTGAATGCTGACTACACATTCTAAAATTTATGACCCTCGATCACCTGGATGCAACTCATGTGTCTGGCTCTAATCATAAATATAAATCAATTGGTCAGAAACTGTTACAGCTTGCGACATTAATGCACTATCTCTACTCCTACAGCTAAATCTTTCCTGACATATGGAGGGCTGACGTGGATGGTCCAAATCCTAGGATATTTTGACTTGACCACAGTCTTAGTGACAATTGACAGTAGAAGCTCTTTGTTCAAATAACTGTACTGAGGATAAGCCTTTTGTCAAGACCAGTTCTACTTGAAATATGGAAAGAAATATGGAGGTAGTCATTTCTATTCCAAATGCATTTTATACTCATTTTACGGTGATGACACGAGGCAGAAATCAGCAAAATGGAGAGGAAGTTATTCATTTTGTTTTCTTCAACTCTTCCCAGTAACTAAGGGTCACTTTATCTCCATTGCCTCTCTACAGCTTTTCACACTGGAATATTGGAATGAATTATCACCTCATGATAAATATTTTGGAGAATGTTCTATGGTGGCTTCCTTGTGTATAGATACATTTAAAGTCTTATTAAAGCATTATAACAGATCAGAAGATCCTAGTTTTATACCATGTTGCTACTAGGTAGTAATCACATCTTCTCTAATTACCTTACAATAGGCATACAAACTTCTCTATCTTTTAATTGATCTTCAGTTGTACAATATATATGTATTTTTTTTCTGTAACTCCAGAGTAACACAATACTATGATGAGAATCATCATTTTTTTGGATTTCCACATTTTTCACAAATTTTTCTCGCCTTAATAGATGTGATAATTAACCGATTGTGCAGATATGAGTAAGAAACATCCAACTAAATTGAGTCAGCCCAGGTCTGGGTATGGCTGAGGGGATTCACCAGCAGCTTGGACATCATCTTCTGGCTTCCAAAGCAGACTCTTCAGCCTCCTGATATGGACTTGAAAGGGACTGGATCCCTTGGAACTCCAGCTCACAGACAACCCTTTCATACTTTTTTGCACCTGACTCTGTGGACATCCATTGTAAGACAATCTTGTAAATTTTTTTTTATTTTAAAAGCAAAACAAAACAAAAGATATAAATGATTCAGAATTTCAAAACTAAAAGTAGGAAATTAACACTAGTTAAGATATTGCGTATAGTTATCTTACAAGTAGTTGTTCAAGTGACAAGATTTAGCATGAAACACAGATTGCAAATTCTTAAATATTTGTATCTTGCACTAAGTCCATTTCTTTAGTAAGCACTGATGATACAATTGATGACTCAGATATTATTGTTTATGTTCATAAGAATTACAAGTTTATAAATCCATTAAAATGATGTATGGAAAAGCATCTTCAAATTAGATTTCTACCTCAACAATCTGACCTAACAGAACAATGGATATTCTTTGTTCATCATGAAACTGGAAGGGTCTTCTTCCTGCAATCTATAATTTTGATTTAGAAAAAGATATTTGCTGACTATCAGCATGTAAGTAAATCAGTATTCCTTTGAACATTCATTGGGGTATGGAGATCTAAATTTTTCCCAGGAAAACTTTGAAAACCACATCAATTTCTTAATGAGAATAATAAAATTAGCCACTTATAGCATTCTGACATGTACACAAATATCCAATATTTCATTAATTTATTCACTGTAAACATACTTATTAATTGTAAATGCATTTTTTCTCAGATGATTAGTATTTCCAAATATGTGAAGCCCCAGAATTTACAACTGTAATTTCCAAAATCTATACTTGCTCTTAGTTGTTTTTAGATACTTAAAAATATCTCTTATGCAGCTTACAGTTCATAAATACCATCAATATTTTTCATTCTCAAACACACGATATTTCCCTAAGAATAAAAAAGCTTAAATACAAAGTAATATGAGCACAAAAGTTAGTCAAGGAAATTTTTAAAAGAGTTCTGGCAATACCAACACTGAAAGCTAAGCTCTAGATGAGCAACTGTCAGAATGGAGTTTTCTTTAGCACACTCAGGTGCCTAGTTCATGTGACTGCATAGTTGTTGTCCAGGTCAACAAGTGGGCAGAAAAATGAGTCGCACAGACTGTAAAGGCCAAGTCATCCTAGGTGTGAAATTCTGTGTGCCTGTGTTTGCCAGTCTGAGACTTCAATTCTCAATTAATTAAGAATAGTACATGTTTCTAAAACTGGAGACCTACTGACATGTATGCAGTTCAAATTCTTTTGTTGTAAGTATGTTGTAAAGGCCTACAGATAGCTAGATGGTGCTGACAGACATTTAAATAGTGGAAGGATTGTACAGGCTTCATTATAGGCATCCAAGAAAAGGTACTCACAAAGGGCAAAGGTAAAAAGCAAAAACCTCTTGTACCAAATAAAATTTGAAGATAGATACATAAAGACAACCAAGTTTTTAAATCAATAAATGTGAACACAAATTATATTATGAAGCTTCAAAATACTCTTAACATGGGAGGTATAATCAATTATATGGTGATTGTTTAAATAAAAATAGCATTACAGTAAAATAACTTATTACATCAAATAATAAGTTATTACACAAAGCTATTAATTTCCCTCAAAACACTTTCTTCCTTTCACTTGAAGAACACTGCTCCCATCATTCATGTTGCTTTCTGAAGTGGTCCTGGACGTTCTCTTTCATGAGTGTCTTTAGCAGATGTGATTAAAAATGATGTGAATGCTGTTACTGAGTGCTATCCAATAGAAAAACAATCTTATAAAATCATCACAGTGTGTTCTCACCTACCAAATTAACTAGATCTGGCAATGTGAGATTTCTGGCTCGTGCCCAGAATCAAATGACCATGAAAAGTAAATATTAGGAATCACTTCACGACATCAAGGCAGCCACCACAGTGCAACTAAAAATATCACTAAAAAGAACTTCCAGAATTGATTCAGGATGTGGCAGAAGGATGGAAAAAATGTGTTTAAAGTGAGGGACCTTATTTCAAAAAGGATTAATAGCAATGTGCTTTTTTTAAAAATAATTTGAATTTAATCTACATATTCAGTGTGCTTTTTGTTCACACTTCATATTTTAAACTATTTTATATAACTGTATATAAAAAGTCTAGTATTTAAATACTTAATCAGCACCACCTACTCACTAATAAATGAATGATCATCATAAATGGTCATCACAGTGCTGGAGGTGTGGCTGAGGAGGACCACTAAGTACCTAGGATGAAAAGGTGGTTGCTGACCTCTGGAATGATACTGAAGACAAAGGCAAAGGGTTCCAGACTGTGAGTGCAAAGATTTCAGATTGCCATTATGTCCTGTGTGAACTGGCAAACTCAAGGCAGTAACTATTTACTAAACAGCATAGAATATTTCAACATTTTCAAAGCCAGTATAGCTAACTTCTTACTTGCTAGCTAAGTATCTGCACTGTAGAAAAAGATTTTAAAAAATAATGTATCATACTGTTCCATGAAGATCTAAAATTGAATCTGAGCTGACTGAATGTATTTGGTTACCTCTTGCTGTCAGGGGCATTTTGAATTCCTAGAAAAGAGTTATTTTTGAATACCATTAAACAAACTCAGGAAGCGGTTTGCTCCTCGGCAAATGAAACTGCCAGAGAGAAGTAGCTACAAATTTCAAGAGGAAGACAAAGACACAGCAGCAATTCATCACAATTTTACAGTGATCCATGGTCTTCTCTTCTTTTCTCTATATATTCTGCTCAGGTTAATGTTGCCTTTGGGGTTGTTAAAATAGAATAGATAAAACTTCAGTTTCACCAATGGGTATTCTGATGCCCCAACCACTATTTTTTTAGTCAATGTTAAACAGCAAAGTTAAAGGTATTCATTTTTTCCAATAAAGGAAAAATCTGTTGTGAAATGCAACTAGTGTGTATATTATATCTTTGCCTTGCCTGGTTAATTCTGTTCCTATAGATTATATAATCTGGTTCAAATAAAGTGTGCTAAACTTTGTTTAAAACAAGAAATTAAATGAATTTTGTCAGATACAAAGGCAAAATTATGCATCTGCTTGCATTTTATCTATTGAATGAAGAGGATAAACTATTTCATTTAGCTTATAACATCTATGATTTGTCACTTTTATTTTTTAAAAGACTAAGTCTCCACATCAAATCATATACCAGCTCTTCTCCTGAATATTATCGAAAACTTTAGGAAATTTTAAAGGTATAGTAAATAGATATACCACTATATTATTATAAGAATAACTTATAAGATTTTGATATTTAGTATTATTTTCTACTATATATAGATATACAGTGATTGTGCATATAAATGTTTGTATACATATTTCAACATATATATTGTACTAATTGATCTTATATATACATATAACATCCTACCCATGCCATTATAAATCTAAAATTATGTTTTGATAATTGTATAGAATTCTACAAATATATATATATATATATATGTAATTAATTTGTAGGGGATTTTTTTCTCAGATATTTATATTTTGAATATTTTTAGTTGGAAGAAATTTCATTGTTTACACAAATTTTCTTTCACCATTTATTGTTTCCTCTATGACAGATATTGAATTACTAGATTTATGAACATTTTTGTAACTTGTATTTCCTGACAAAATAAATTTTAGTTTAGTTAAACTCTTTTTTATTTTTTTATTTACTAGTGTTGAGTATCAAACTTAGGACTTCCCACAGGCTAGGCAAGTGCTATGCTACATCCCTACTGCATCAAACATGTATATTTTTAAGAAAAAATGAGCAGCCTTTAAGCACTGATTAATGGCTCCAATGCAAAGAAATTATTCAGAATAAGAATGAAAGTATATCCTGCTCTTAACCTCCAGATTTAATCTAAGTTAGATCCTTAGAGTATTTTTTCTTTTGAAAGTTACTTTCCTCTAAGTTTATACATATATATATATATATATATATATATATAATAGCTAGAGTCTTGAATATATTATTTAGAAACTTGCTTTTTCATTTAATACTATAAAATGATACTGTGTGTGTGTGTGTGTGTGTGTGTGTGTGTATCTTCTGAGCTATAAACTTTCTAATGGTGTTGCAAAATTCCTGACAAAATGGCCTCAGAGGCAGAAATGTTTACTTTGGCTCACGGTTTCTGAGGATTCTGTCCATGGCCACCTGGCTTCAATAATTTGGGGCTAGGAGACACACGAGGTCATGGTGGAAGGGATTGGCAGAGTAAAATTTCTCCTCTCATGATGGTGACCAGAAGCAGAACTGGCAGGAGAAGCAGGAATTGGGGGAGCAAGGAAACAAATGGACCTTTCAAAACTATGCTCCCAATGACATGTTTTATCTAATTAGCTAGAACCTCCTCATGAGCCCATCAAGATTCAAACTCATCAGTGGATTAGTCTACTAATAAAGTTAGAACTCTCATGATCCAATCATTTTCCAAAACTCCCACCATTTCCCACTAATATATGTGTATATATATATGCATGTGTTTATCACAGCATATCAATTTTGGTACTTTTATATTAAAAGTACCAAATTGCTATGAATAGAATAAAATCCTTATAAAGAGCAATGAAATGTAAAGTTCCATGAACATACATTGAAAAAATTACCTTTAATTCAAAACAGTTATGTAATAAACATGTCACATAGAAATACATACCTTAAACTTGTATGTTCCTATTTTAATACTATGCTGCAAATAGAGATGAGCTAGTACCTTTGTGTGAGGAATTTACAGATAATGAGAAGGACATATACATGAGACCCCAGATTCATTACACCATTAAGGTAAAGTTTAAATAACTGAGATACTCTGAAAAGCTTACGCAAAACATAAAACCAGTATGTTTATGTCTTAAAACCTAAATTCCTTCTAATGCCACCATAGGGAGAGATGGACTCTTCAAAGATGGAGCTAAATAAAATGAGAACATTGGGGTATATGCTTATCCACTATGTATGACTGGTGTTCTTATTATAAGTGAATATCAGAATACAGACACAAACGAAGGAAAAATACCAGGTGAACATAAAAAAAAAATGTGCCTCAAAATCCAGGAGTCAGATCTCAAAATAGATCAAACCTAGTCCTACCTTGATTCACTTATTCAGCATCTAGAAAATGAGTCTAGAAGAAAACCAGTCTCTGTTGCTCAAAGCCACCTAGTATGTGATATTTTGTTATTACTGTTGCAAAAGATTAATACAGTGTCTATGATCAGGCTTTGAATTGTCAGGTGAATTCTCCTGTGAAGAAAGAAAATGCCAAGTCATACGTCACAAGAAGATGAAATTCAAATCCTCCTTTCCAAAGTAGAAGATAGGAATTTAATTGAAGACACAGTTTTAGAAGCATACAAACTTAGGCATTGATGGTATAAAGAAAATCAACACTTTTTGTAGAAAATTATCTATAATCTAGGCATAGAGCTATAAATAATTTTTGTTCAGATGTGGTAAAGCATACAAATTGTAGTTATTGGAGACTACTGAATTACCTTAAAACTCAATTAAAAGGAGATACAATTACCATGCAAAGGTAAAATAATAATGTAAACAGACAATAAAATATCCACTTTGTTTAATAAAAGAAATGAAAAATGAACTGCAAACAATAGAAAAACAATAAACAAAAGTACTATGTTTTGGAAAACGAGGACATACAATGTAAAATTTATGTATTATGTATTGATCTTTTATTTACAGTAGTGCTTTGTCTAGTTAAATTATTTCTATACCAAAATCATACAAATATAATTACCTGTTATTTTCAGAGATGCTTTTATTTTGCACTTTATATCTCGATTTTTTATTTGTAGTTTCATGAAAGGATGTTATTTCTTTCTTTCTTTCTCTTTCTTTCTTTCTTTTCTTTCTTTCTTTTTCTTTCTTTCTTTCTTTCTTTCTTTCTTTCTTTCTTTCTTTCTTTCTTTCTTTCCCTTCCTTCTTTCTTTCTTCCTCCTTACTCTTAATTGAATCTTTAAATTACTGAGATTACTTTTAGCCTAATATACTTTTAACTAAATAAAATATGCTGTATAGTCACATAAATAGTGACATTTATTGTTTTATTCTTCAAAGCACCTGTCGGTATTACTTTGATTTTAGAGTTATATCTGTACATAGATAGATGTTGACATAGCAAATAAATAACCATATTCATCTTGATATCGATTCACGAGAACAAAAAACTCAAGTTTAAAATCAAGAAAGGTTTCAAAGCATCCATTTACATTAAACATGAATTCAGGAAACTGATAAGCTCTTGAATTTTTAAATGCAGTTTTCCTGTCTTTGGATGGTAAAATGACACAATTTCAACAGTGAGTTAAGCAGTCATAATAGTCAATCTAAATATGGTTGCACATTGAAAACTCCCAAGTATCCAGACTGACTTGCTTATGACTGTTGTGACAGGTATGAACTCTAGGTATTGTACACACTATGGCTCAAGGAAACCAGCACACCACTTGATGACAAATTAAGCAACATACACTCTCACCCCTAGGAAGACTGGCAAATAAGCCATCTTCACAAATCTTTGTTGGTTAAGACCCGTATCTTACCCTTTGTCCTTACAAGGAATATCAGCCAGGACACCTCTTCAAGCGGTGCTGAGTCCTAACCTCTGTTATTTTGGGGCTCCGTTATCCAGCTCTGAAGCTGCCTCTCTTGCGTTAGTCCTGTTCTGCAGAACTTCTCAGTGGTTATTGTGGTTTCTTACCTCTTGAGAGTCATCGAATCTCCTATTGAACATGAAACTTGAAGGAGTCTTCTGAGTCCATATAATGTGCTCCCTCCAATATGTGCAATTCCTTTAACTTTTTATTCTACAACCTCCCAGGAAAGCTCGTTTTCTTTTCACTTATTTCGGGAGTTTCTCCTTTCCAGGATTTTAGGGTCCACTGTGGTATCAAGTTTCTTTCATCACTTGAGAGCATTTGATGCTACTTTCTGGGAAATGCGCTGGTTTAATCAATGATTCCTTCTTTTCTGTTTTTAAATTTTATTTTATTTTGTCTTTTATTAAGTTTTTGTTTTTATCAGTACATGTTTGCCATCCATAATGATTACATTCCTCGTGGGGCGTGGTCCTTGTATATAACACGTCTTAATTTTTTTTCAGCCCCTACTCCACTTTCTCCATCTCATGATTTTCTTCTTCTTCTTTTTTTTTTTTTTTTTTTTTGCAGCTCCAAAGTCATCTCTTACTTGGGTCCCCTTTCTCCGAAGAAAGTTCTGATATAATATAGCTGCCACACTCAGTCTTTGGATGAAGTCTAGTGGAAAAGGTGACCTCTGTGTGAACACAGCGATCAATTAGAGTGCAGGAGCTAGAACCATTAATCAACCAATAGGATTTTCTACATAACTACAGGGAGAATACATTCCTGGGTCCTACATTTACAAATACTTTACCTAGGTTTAGACATGGATGTTCCTCAGAAGTACCTGGAATAATGAACTATCAAACACTGAGTAATTTTGGTGTATTATATATTACTTTGGACCTAAAATAAATACAATGTTTTAATTACAGAATATTCATTTAAATATACATCAGAATGCATTAGAGGACTTACTGTGGTACAATATGCGATCAATAGTGAACCGAGTTAGATACACTTCATAGGTTATGAAAGTATTCATAAAAGAAGTAGACACTTAATGCCAAAGTAAGTTTCAAGATTAGCAGTGACAATGACTAACTATGAAGAAAAATTACAAGTATAAGAGTTTTTCCAATAAGATCTCAGGTAGGTTAAAAAATACACATTAGGAATTATTATTTTGGCAACACAGCTGTGCAAAGACTTAATCAGAGGGGCAACCCACTCAGGACCCCTTCTGTCTCTCTCTCAAACAGAAGCTTTCTTTCTCTCAATAAATATATCCTGCTAAAAAAAAAAAGACTTAACCAGAGGAATTTGGAAAGAAGAATACAAAATTTGATAAAGGGAAAATTTCTTAAAAGGGTTCTATAACCATAGAAAGGAATGAGGAATATATTATATTAGTAAGAGGAATACATAAATGGATTTCAAACATAGCTACTACATGATCGGGAATAGATTTTGATTTTAATAGCATCTACTGACCAGCTTCTATGTTATAGGCTCTTTTATATGTAACTGGAAAAGTCAGCAACTAAAACAAACTAAATTGACTGCAAAGGGTTTAGAGGCTGAGAAAAAATAAAAAATAAAGATAGTAATGTTGATGCTATTAAGTACTAAGTTGTATGAAGACACTGTAAAGTTGAGAAAAGGAATCCAGAATGAGGAAGTGGAAAAGAATTCTCTGGATCACAAGCAAACAAAAAAGACTGATGGAAAGTAACTGGAAAGAGAAATTGAAGTAGTAAATCGATTCCTTGGAGTTCTTTGTTGTTTTGATTGTTTTGCTTTGAATGATTTAGTTTAGTTTCATTTAGTTTAGGTTAGTTAATTTAGTTCAGTTTAGTATTGTTTTGTTTGTGAAGAAGATCAGAATGATGGAGCAGAGCAGTAAGTTCCAAGGAAAAAAAAGTAGATGAATAGTGTTTCATTTATATTTTTAATTTAAGATAAAAGCAATAGCATGTTGGAACACAGACAAAAATTGTTGCAGTCTCTATCCCTAGTACCTCCCCAAAAAATTGTTGCAGTACAGAGGCAAATTGTTGGCCTAGAAGAGGGTAGAAATTATTAATAGTATGACAATAATCTGATGTAACAAAGAGCGAATGATTACTTTCTGACCTGGAAGGTTTGTCCTTATTTGTAGAAGCACATGTAAAGGCAGACTATACAAATCCAAATGCTGGTACATAGGTACACAATTTTGAAAATATTTTTACCAAAGTTCTCAGAAGTGATTTGTTGAATATAAAATGTTAGGCAAAAAGAAATTTAGAAATCTATTATGGCAATCCATATGAGAGAATAAAAGGTGGAAAGTATTGTTAAAAATGTTTGAAAAGTACATGTACAGAAATAAGTGGCTAAATTGATACAAGTGGAGCAAAATTGTGAAGTGTCTAGGATGACTCCCAGATACTGGCTTCTTCGATTGATAACCAAAAGGACACTTCTTGTGATGGGAATGGATGCAAAAGGGTCTTCATAGTTACTACTAATGGCACAGTGTGTAATACAATAACTTGCTGCTATCTAGGAATCATTCATGTTGGATCCATTTTACCAAAATTCATATAGAAATATTGTGACATAAGAGGCAGATTTTGCAATAAAACTGCATGTTAATAAATAGAATGAGAGGTAGAGAAGCATTGCAGAAGAATAGCAGAGTGAAAGCAGCAAAAACAGCAAGCAGCAAGCCACAGGCAGTGACCCTTATTCTGTCCCTTATATTCTATCCAGGCTGCACACCTTCAAGGCAGATAGCGCTCACACCCAAGGTAGGGCAGCCTTAATCCTAGCATTACACCATAGATCCAACCCAGCATCACATCCTTGATCCAAGCATCACACACCTGACCCCCAAACTCCCCAAAAAGCTCCACCTATGACCACGTGATGATTTGGAAGAACATCCAGATACAAGCCATAACAAACATTACGTATTTATGTTTTATTATGATCCTGTAACTAGTAAGTGTATGCTTGTCTGAAAGAAGACATCGATATTTATCACCTGAGAAAATATTTTACAAGGAAAAAAAATAAGTGTAGAATCAGTGGTATTTCTTGTTTGAAATAAAAAATTAAATCTGAATGAGAAATTTTTACATACATAGAAAATGCAAAATTTGAAATGCTAAAATGCAAATCTTATTACAATTGTGGCCTTAAAAATAATGTAACTGACACTGTGGCCATCAAAAATAAGTAACTAAACTGAGGGCATTTTCTCAGAAATGGGATAGTGCTGCACATTTCTTATTTTAGTAGTTGAATTTTGCTTTTCCTGATTAATGCCACTTATTCAATGTCCTGTAATGGCTAATAAATTGTTTGTACACCTAATGGTAGTAATAAGAATTAAGATAAAATATGAAAGAAGTAAGACAAAGTCTCAAATGCATGTGTTCCACATTCATGGTAATTAGAGGTTTCCATTTTTTATTTTTCATGAAATATTTTTTAAGTACTATAAGAATTTTCACTATTAACATGTATTTTGAATTTATTTACTTTTTATGTATTTGTTTAACTAAATTCAGGTGTGCGTACTTGAAGGTTGCTATTGAAATGTTGGTATTTCTAAGGAAAAAACAACAACCTATAGAACTAATGGTCCTTGAGTCACCAAAAAACATATTTGACTTGAATAAAAGTTAATATGCTAAGAATATATCCTAAAAATTTTGTAGAATCAGTGTTCTAGTTTCAATTTACCAACACGATTTTTAAATTTATTACTTAAAAAACAAGTTTCAGCACTATGGATAAGTATTATTTTTTTCAGATCTTATTTCCCTGCTCACTCTTTTGATGAAGTTATAGATCTACTGATTCTCGTTCTTTTAAAAAATTTAGATATAGTTAGAGAAAATACTTATTTAGACATGGCATAAAACTATTCCTTATATTAATTAGGGTGTTATTCAAGTGTTCAGTGTGAGATCTAATGAATTTGCAAGCTAATCTACTTTCTGTATTTACCTAAGTTAGTAATTTAGTTTATAAGAAAACAACCTTTCACAAAATTTATTTTTCATATATGTGTGTTCTGCTATATGAATAGATATATAACTGAGCATGGCAGGTTATATAACAAATGGTGCCTTGACACATACTGTGAAAAATGTGTGGATGTAGGCTGTATAACTTCTACATTAATAAACTTTCCATCGACATTAACAGATGAGTTCCTTGTTTATATGGTGAGTGAAATATTTTCATCTCCCATGAAGGGTAGAAAAACAAGTATAAAAGAAATGTGGGCATAGATCACTTATACCTACAAATGTTCTCAAAAATTATTCATTGTATTTTTCAAACTACTTTCTTATTTCAATTCTCATTTTCTTTTCAAAGCCAAATATACACAAACTACCATGTGAAATAGTTCACATATCATACATTTGCATTTTGTTTTCTTTTCAATTTTGTTTCTTTTCAGTGCAGTCTTTGACTTAAACAAGTAAGTGTCCCATGATGAAAAACTTTTTGACATCATATTTTAATATTTATGTGTTAAGTCAGCTTATAATCACATGAATCTAGAAGGCTGAGACAGGAGGGTTGCAAGTTTCAGTTCATCCTGGATGACTTAGCAAGACCCTGTCATAAGATAAAAAGGACTGAGAATGTAAAACCCCTGGGTTAACTGAAGAAAAAAATACCCAGAAGGGGAAGAGTTTCACAGTGTCACCTATTTATCATTCACTTTTGTTGAACTCAGAAATTATTTGGATGAATTTGGGCTACCCTGACTAAGGAAAATGAAAGGAACCAGGTAATGTCCCTGAGAAATAACTTCCCATAAAAGTGAGAAAAAGAAAAGGCTAATCAGAGTACCTGATTACAGTTAGGTGAATACTGGTTTATTTGGTAACAGAAAAAGTGGGCATGACTCACAGATCTATGGACTACATGATAGGCGCAAAAATGAGTCTGGGGAGTACACATTCAGATGTGAAATGGGAGCGTGGATGAGTAAGACTGGAGGCCAAGCAGCTTTTAATATAAGACAGTCTTCACTGTGTGCAATGTGGGAAAGAGTGACCTGCTTTACGCTTCCAGAGTCAGTGTAGCTTGGATAAATACCTCGCACTGTATATTTAGCCTTATGAACAAGAGACCATTGAGAGCTGAGAGTAGGCTCTACCTGCCGTAGCTAATGAACGCATTGTGTCCGAATGCCTCAGACCAAAGGTACGCACCATTATGCTGCTTTGAAAAGTCAGTGAACGGATTCTGATGGCAGTAACATGTATCGGTCAGGTTGAAAAGATTATCAAGAGTTTTTTCTTTAAGACGAATCACATCTCACTTCCTATTTCCCACATTTAATTGTGAAACTGCAAAAGTCTTTGACTGTTTTTCAAATACTTTTTAAAAGAATTAAAAAAAAAAAGAGATGAAATTCTAGTTAGGGAGTATAGTTGCTTCATTAAAAGGAAAATGGTAGTAGTTTTCAACCCAAAATTCTGACACCTCAAATTATTAAAGTGAAATATTTATTCACACAGACTACATTGATCATATATTCTGTGCCTGACAATGTCATGGCATTAGGTTAGATCAAAAAGTGTCAGGAAATTTCATATTTGTAAGAGAGAAAGACATGGAAATGATTATAAGCAACTTTGATTTTATGTAGGTTTACTTTTCATGATCTTTCAAGGGCACATATTTTTAAAGAGTTATTATTAACATATGCAATTTGGCATTAAAATAGTAGACAACGACATGTAAATATTTCCACTATAGGTTGCTTCTGTAAGGCAATTATTTTTAGAAGGAATTTAGCAATGACTATCAAAATTAACAAAAAAAATTGCAGAAATTAGAACAAACTTATTTAGAAGAAAAGTAAAGCATTCGTGTGACTAACAAACGCTAAGTTTCGATTATTTGTTTTCCTGTACATAAATTTAAGATACACTGAAATAATTGCACACTGAGTGTAAGTAAACTGTTTCATTCATTGGTATATTAACATAATATACACATGTAACACAGAATTTACATATGGTGATGCGGGAGTTAGAAGAAATATATAGAAATTGGCTAATACTGTATCTTCTAACCTTGATTGAAATTCAGCTATCTTCAGGTCATTACTCTCTCAAAGAAAGACGCTTCTTTTGTCAAGGCTTGAGCTTGCTGGGTAACTACATTACCACTGAGCTACGTTCCTAACCCACCAGGAGAGCCGAGGTTCATGTGCTTAAGTGTTGAATGTGTAGAACAATAAGAGTATAAGCAGATTCATCACTACTACCCTTTTAAAGGATGAATAAAATGATTTTCAGTATTATTACTTTCCATAAAAATATTATTAGAGTTTATGTATATTTTTCATTGGTAATACAAATAAGATTTTCAGATATAGCAAAGGAAATGCTAGCATGGAGATGCAATTTATATTAATTCCTATTAAACTCAACATAAATTATTTAATTCAGTGATTCATCATAAGCAGGTTAAGAATGGAGATTATTCTTTTAATTAGTTGTCTCTGATATAGTTTATAATATGTATAGTAACTTTAGCATGACTTAAGAATGATCCCATTACTGACAGAGTAAATATATTTTCATCCTATAATGTCATTATTATAATCTTCAAACAGTAATTTGCTTAATGTGCAAAGTTGTTTTTTCACAATCCATCAGCAAATAAGGGCATCTTCCATGGACAGTTGAAACATTAAACCTTGCATAGAATATTAATGTTTAAGGAGAGAAAATTTGATTATTGATTTTTATAGAATGAAATCATCACTGTGAAATTTCTTGGAATACACTGCTAATAAACACTGAAATATTACAATTCAGCGTCCTCATTATCTTTCTACTTCCTACTTTAAAAGCAAATTTTTATCAAAATTTTTAATCTTTTTATTCTACAAAATAAAATATTTTGGTCCACAGGATGGTGAAAGAAACAAAAAAAATAATAAAATTAAAACTCTTCTATCTTGTTCAGATAAAGTACCGCCCCAAATCCCTTAAGGAATAGTTTTGCTGCTGCTTTGTCCTGATAGCTACAGTTTTGGATTAAACTGCAACAGTGATATGTAAATGATGTGTTGATTCAAAGTGTCTGCACAGCATTTTGGATGAAGATAAGCTGTAAATCAAAGGTTAAATATGAGATTAAACTGAAAAATCTCAACTGAGACTGAAATGCTGACAATAGCAATTCAGAACTATCCTTCAGTTGACCTCAGCCACCTAGGATTCCTGGGGGTTTGCCTATAATTTTCTAAATAAATAACCAGGTAAAATGATGCCAATGTGGTAACAGTGTACCAAAACTTATTAAGAAAAATCATGTGGAGTGGTTATTGCAAAGGAATTTTGAGATATATAATATCTATATATAGGATAAACTGCATAGGTATTGCATGATTAGGTTAAAAATGTTTTTTTGTTTTATTGCTGGATAGAACAATAATTGTGCTTGTGGACCATTATAAGTTGTTTTGTGAGATCTTTCTGTACATCTTAGACAAATATAGAATGTACTCAGATGTATACTTTTTCAGAGGGTAAGGAAAATCCTCTATAGAGTAAGATAGATGATAATGGTAAAACATGATGCACAAATGTATTTTCAACGAGGTGAAATGACACCGTAAAGAAACGGAACAGCCAAAGAAGACATTTGTCAACTAGTTATCAAACTATGAACAAAGTGCAGTCCTGGCTCTTATGTAACTTACATATGGTTGCATGGGGGAGATGGACAGAAAATCAGTTACAATATAAATTTTGATTTATTAATCAAAGTATGACATAGAATACTGTATGTAGTTAACTCTAATGAAGCAATTAGTTTACAAGCTAAAAAAAATCTTTGAGATGCAGAGTATAATATTAGACAAATGGTCTCTGGTCTATCACATACAAACATATTCCAGAACATCTTAGAAAAAAATGATCAGTACATAATAGAAATAACTATGCCGTGTTTTCTTATAGTGGATCACTTCTCACAAGCTATAGAACACTATTCATATGAAGCAATAGTTTTTAGAAAGTAGATGAGAACTGCAACCTTAGCTGAGGCAATCAAGTATCGTAAGAACAGAGCATTATAAAAAAAGTGATATAGAGAAGAAAGGAAAAGAGGGAGAAAATGCTGAAGAATGAAGAAGAAGGAGGAGGAAGAGCAAACACAATAGAAGTTAAGAAAACAATGTGAGACCATTAAGTACATTTGGAAATGGACAAAAATAGAAGAACTCTAGATTTCAGGCAACAATATGCTGGAATTTGGTTCAAACTGAACAGGAAGGCAACTGAATTCTTTGTATTTCTCATAAAAATTGTTCTTAGGGAGTGGAAATATTCATACCTGTAGTATAAGTAGATCGATGGCTCATTGAAAGCTGTTTTTCTTCTAAAGATCATAGTTCTTTTTAAATTAATTCAAGTTTCATTTATTGTAAGCTATTATTTTTATTGTTTACAATTTACATCTTTCAGCTTAAATCTGTATATATCTGGTTTCCTCTTTGGAATTTTTGTTTTTGTTGCTGTTGTTCCTCTCACACTGAAATTCCTTTCTGTTAGTACATGGCAAGTCTCCAGGCTTCTGTAGGACTATTGTATTTCTTCACTCTCAATCAAGAATGTAATTTAAAGGCTTTACAAATGACTCAGAAGTGTATGAAAAAAATTCTCAACATTACTAATCATCAGGAAAATACAAATTAAAGCCACAATGAAATATCAGCTTACACTTGTTAGATTAGCTGTTAACAAAAAGATAAAAGGCAACTACTAGTGGAGAAGTGAGGAAAAGCGAAACTACATACTGTGAGTAGGACTGTAAATTAATACACTTACTATCTATAGAGTTTCCTCAAAAAATTGAACAGAGATATGCCATAACCAGGAAGCTCACAGCTGGATTTATTACTGAAGGAAATGGAAACAGTATATGGAAGAGAACCTGCACTCCCATGTTCACTGCAGCATAATTCACAGCAGTCAAACCTGCCTTGGTGTTCATCAGTTGATGAATGGATAAAGACATTTCTTTTATATTTGCCATGACTCATGCAGCCCTTGAGGTTCTTGGGGTGAAGGACATCAAGAAGATGAGAAAATAAAGAACAGACAAAGCTGTGGTCAGGTGGAGCCCTTACTCTCCTGATGGGAGAGAAGGAACTGGTCAACCAATGTAGTATGTTTATTTATATACTAGGAAGGATGATGTCTATTTCAACCCTGCTGCCTAGCAACCCATTGCTTGGATAGTCTAGGGGCTTGGTGTTTTTCTGGGCTGTAGCAGCTTTTTACCTGGCTTGTCCCAGGGCGCTTTTTTTTTTTTTTTTTTTTGGTATGGTCATGTCCCTGCCCTTCTGCAACCCTGCACGTGTGGTCAATTTCCAGCTTCAAGGGTTCCCAAAATATATTACCTATAATATACAATGGAATACTATTCAGTCATAAAATGGAAGAAAATGCCGACATTTGCAACATAGATGAGACTTACGATATTCATGTGTAGTGAACTAAGCCAGATACAAAAACTCAACTTCCTCATATCACTTTTATTGTGAATCTAAAAAAAAAAAATCCAGGTTCTAAAAGCAGAGAGTAGACTAGTGGCTTTTAGGGGCTGGAAAGTAAGAGGAAAGTGGCAAAATGGTGATCAAAGTGTACCAATCTCAGATGAGTAAGAGCAAGGGGTTCAAGAGGTCTGCTTGTTAACATGGTGACTATAGTTAATCATGTAATATTACCAAAATCGATAACACTGTGTTTTCTTACCACCAAAAGCATGATAATTAGCTTGATTCAGCTACTCTACAATAGATATAAAATGTGTCACATTACAAATGATAATGTACATATTTATCTGTTCATTTGAAATAATGCATTGTAGCATAAAAGGGTCCTAGCATACTTCTTTTGGACCATTTATAATCATGTGTTTTCCTCCTTGTTTCTTGTGACGTCACACCAATACATAACTAAAACTTGTCTATGTAGTTCCCCTAGAGCATGTCTAGGATCATTATGTTCCCTTGCATGTACATGAAAAGTAGTTATCATATCCAATTTGATGGGTATATGCATCATATAATAACAGATTCTGACCCTATTACACAAAATTAATGGAAGAAGTATGTTATCCCCAAAGATTTAATCAATTCACTTAATGACTTGCAACTTCTGGATAGTATTTTCACTTTATTTGTAAGATTAATTTACTTTTTAGGTTTCAGATTTTCAAAGCTTCCTAGGGCATGATATGAAAAGATAACATTGTTTCCAATCAAAACTTCCCTAAAATGTTGCAGGTTCATCGTTTCTATCAGTATCAAACAGACAATAATCAAAACTTGAACAAGCTTCTGCTGACAACGGTCTTCAGATCTCCTTAGATGTAACATATCAATACACTCTAACTTACTTAAAAATGATGAAATGAGTTAGAGAAGCTATCTCTGGCTGGAAGGGAGAAAACTGTATGTCTAAATGGAAATAAGTAAGTTTTAGCATTTTCTATGAAAAATGTATTTATATTTCATTTCATTTTAAATTTATTCTTTGGTAATTTTTAAAAACAATAGCTACATTTAGACAAGTATAGAGGCATGACATTGAATATTTATTACTGGGCTAATCTTGTCTGAAATAAATATATAATCTAGTTGGAAAATAACAGAGAGGAACATGTGATCATACAGTGGGGCATAATTTAGTGTCCTATTTGTGCCATGTCAGTTTAAAATTAAACTGGAAGATCACATCAAAACTGTATGATATGAAATTGACAATGTCTTTGGAATGGTGGATGAAAGATTAGATAGAAATGGGCAAAGGAAAGATGGTAGCAAAAGGGTAGAGATTAAAATGCAGGAGTATGTTTAGGGATCAATTTTAGTTTACGTTCTAGAAGGAAGGGTAGTTTCATTTCATATAGTGGAAGGGAGTTTCAACTCACAGTTCACTTACACGTCATGAAAAATTTGTCTGTCATATTTCTAAAGATAAGTATAATGTGATTAAAGGTGTAGACTTTGAAAATATTATGACCTGTGTTCAGAGTAATAGCAGTGAGGGGGGAAGCAGCATTATAACTTAAGGAAGATGCTCAAGAAATGGCATGAGGAGAGTATAGATCAAAGTTTACATTTCAGGAAAATACTTCTAGTTCTCAATTAAAGCTTAGAAAATGTCATCAATGGGAGAAAACAAAAACATTTGAAGCTCCTTGATTGAGAAAAAAGTAGTGCCATGAATCATATATTTAATAGAATTGTACCTAAATTTCAGGCTTTATGACTAAAGTACCAAACTGAAGGTAATAAATTTTAAGTAGATTTACCACCTAAAAATGAAAGAGAAAAAAGAATTAAAAGAGCAATTGCTCTAGAACTTAAGAACCACATGGGTAAAGTAAAAAATAATAGCATATGGAGACATTCTCTACTCTCTCTATCTATCTATATTATATATCATATATAGTTCATAAATAAATAACATAAATGCCATATACATACTATATATATATAAACTGTAAATATAGAGTAGAATATATTAAATATAGATATGTATGGTGCATAGATAGTTCTATAGCCTAACTTTATATAGATATTAATCTATTTATATATTTATAAAAATATAGAGAAAATGTGTAAAATATATATTTATATAGTTATCTACATAATATATAAAACAAAAATGTCAAAATCTAATCCCATGCATTAGGCAGTATTCTCCAGAAAGAAAAATAGACAAATGGAAGTTACATAGATGGATGAGTGAATGGATGGATAGATGATAGATAGATAGATAGATAGATAGATAGATAGATAGAGACAGAAACAAAAATGTAGAGATATTTGTGAAAGTAATTATTAGGCAAATTGACTCACAGGGTCATGGAAGCTGAGAAATCCTACAACATGCTTTTTGCACGCTGGAGACTACGGCATGCCTTAGTGTAGATCAGTTTAAATACAAAGGATGTAAAACCTCGTAATTCTGTCTGAGGTTGAAGCCTTGAAAAACTTGAGGGCTGTTGCTATTGGTTCTAGAGAACTGAGGACTATCCTCTTTTTTGACTCAAGCCCTGAGTCAATGGGAAGGGGTCTGCCCAAATTGAAAACAGAAGATCCCCACTCATATAAAACATTCTTCTGCCAATATCCTCTGCACACTCTGATAATGACACACCCAAAATACCACTTTAAAACCTCTCTCAATAGTTAGTCTCAATTCTAATCAAACTGACACATAAAGTAAACTGCCACAATCTATACAGGTAGAAGTATAGGTTCAGATGTGTGTGTACAGAAAGAGCAAGAGAGACATAGATAATGAGAGGCAGAGAAACAGAGACAGAGAGAGGAGGAAGGAAATTGGTAATACGTGAAAAAGGAAAAGGCTGTATTTTCTCATGTCCTCCCTACCATGTGGCACCTTCTTCAGTCCAAAAAGCAAAGTAAACTTGTTTGCCAAGCAACCACATTTAAGGTGAATGCTGGATGTCAGCGTAAGTGATGTGTGCCTTTTGGATTAAAAAAATAAGAGAGGAATAGGCAAGCATGACAACATTGCAAAAGAAAGAGGATAAGGAAGAGTTGAGATGAAGTAGAAACTTGCAATGTGAATAGCTGTGGCAGGGACATGTGAATTCTCCAGAACATTGAATACACCCGGTCCCGTGCAACTGTTCTCAAGCAAGTCAACTGCTAGACAACAGTTCCCAGGAGAAAAACCTACGCGACCTGAAGTGACAGCCAAGAGGCAATTTGTAAAAGTTGAACAAGAAGGTATCTCTTACATCAGAAAGATGGGAGGTGTGGAAATTCCTTCAAAACCCAGAAAATCACTTAGGGAATTTTGTAAAACAATAATACAGGCTGGAAAGGAGGAAGCTACACATTTAACCTATAACTCTTCTCAGATCCCTAAACCCCAATGAGGGAGCAAAGATCTAAAAGATAAAAGAAAATTGTTAGAAAAAGAACAACCAATACGCACACATACAGGCACACACATATCCCTATCAGCAGCCCAGGCACACTACATAATATTAAGCTTAGTGGGGAAAAACTGAGTGTTATTAAATGTTTCAAAATCAAATTCAATTCCTAGACCATACTTCCATCACAAACATTAGAATATGTCCAAATCATTCAGAGCTAGGCTGTGGAGTTTTGACAGAGGATAAATGAAAACAAATAAGACTATTTTTCTCTTATTAAATTTAGACTTATGAGTCAGGCAGTGTGAACATATACAGTATTAGAGGTGCGTTTATCACATTTACATATAAACTTGCTTCAAATCAACAGATTAATAGCACAGATATTTGGAGAAAAAGATGTTTAGAAATTTGTTTGGAAATAAGACGATAATGTTAGAGGGTGGTGCATCTGATAAGAAAATGCACTGGACAGGGAGTAGGGTATCCCATGAAAAACAGGAACTCACCTGTTGCTAACAATTTAGACACAGTCTGGTTGGACTGCAACCAGCCTGCTCAGATAAGCTGTGGTGTTCTCCAAATGAACATAAATCATGTCACATCTCCTAAGGTAAGACACAATCATTCTGGGGCAATCATAAGGAAGTTGACTAATAAAATCATTCCATTATCTTATCTAGGTACTGGCAAAACCAGGAAACTGCAAACCACAATAAAACCAATTCATATACTTCTAGCCATTAATGTGTATTAAGGTGGCTCATTTACCACTTACAGCTTTGGCGTCTTTGCAGTATTTTATGGCAGTATTTTCTAAGGCATTCATCACTCTTCTTTGTGAACTTGTGGGAAAACTAGAACACTTTTCATGGTAGAATACGGTCATGAACTACAAACCACTCTCTCAGTAGCTGTTCTCAAGCAACACCTTCCTGTTATCATTCCGTTTCTCCTGGCTTCTTTCTTGCATGAATGACCTTCTAAGGGCAATGTGGCAGATAGAAAAGGACACAGTCATAAAACTACTACATGACTGCTCTCTCGTCTGTGGCACAGCAGGTAGTCATCTTCCGAGATTATTTTCTTCATGTTTTTTTCTTCCTTCAACTTCTTGCATTTTGGATTTGTTTTGGGTCCCTCCAAATTTGCATCCCCAGGACAGAACAGATAGCAGAGACTAGATCATTAGTTCATTTCCAAGACTGTCAATATTTACAAGATTTTGAGCAAATATTATTGAACTTTATTCTTTTGTCCTTTTTCTGTATTTTTTCAGCAGAGCTGCAAAATAACAGAAATTTTATGTGGAGTAGTCTTCTTTTATCTCCAACTTTTTTAAGAGCTTGGTTCTTAATATCCATTCTGTTATTCATAATATTGACAGAGAACTTATAGATTTATTTGTTCATGAGGAAAATAGAACATAAAGCAGATATGCTTTTGCACATTCTTCCCAAGTATTCATAGTACCATTTTTTCTTATTTATTGTGCACTCTGAAATTATCTAGCCACTCCAAAAACTGTGGAATTTTTCATGTCTGATTGTATTAGTCAGTTCTCCAGTTCCCATATATTCAAATCTTCTTTGGTTCTTCTTTGGTTCTTCACATAGACACAAATGCTCATAAAGGTAAAAGAAATCTTTTGATTGACTCCCTTATACTAGAGTGAGTATTAAAGTTTATATGTACAATAATGTGTGCTGTACTGGTAAAAGAAGCACACACAGTAATGTGCATAATGCTTGCAAATAACTAAAAACCAAATTTATTTAACAAACTTACATTTTACTTGGCACCACAATCAGGTAAAAAGTTACTACCACCAATTTAATCAGATGCACTCAGTACAAGCTACTCAGTTTTTCTAACATTATTAATATGTTGGCCTTCAGCAATATTGTTTGTGTTTTCACATCATAAAACTGAAGGTGATTTATAAAGCAAAATATGGTAGTTATTTGTCTCATGAACACATAATTATAGGGACATGACTCATTCCTAATTTCAATGCACTATTATCCTTTGTCAGAGTTCCCACTTGTTTTGCAGAAGTGTAAGGTGTTAATTTTAATTTAAAGATTGATGTAGAGGACCTAATTACTGTTTATTCTTTTCATTTTTCTTTTTGTTTCTTTTTTTACTTAAAGCTACAAAGTCATCTTTAAATTATTGATTCATTTGACAATATGAGTTGAAAATGTCAGTATTTGGACATGCATGTAGTATTTCTAATGCAATATGCTGGGAAGTTTCAAAGAAACACACAGTAATATAACGTTCATCTTTTAATGCAGTCACTTCTCTAAATATAAGTTTTTGCCCATATATAAATATCTTAATGAATCATGCTAGGAAACTTAAATGAAATTAAAAAGAAATAATACCTTGAAATTTTTTTAATTAGCAAAAGTCAGATAAGCAAGAATAAGAAGACTGTACTTTTGATGAGTGCAATGTTTTCTCTAAATAAAAAAAACTTTAATAAAGAAATAACTGTTGTAAGTATATTAACAATATACTTTTTTTAAATGCTCTATTTAAGTTTTTCATTTGTTATTGTATATTATTAATAATCTTGACTGGATTTACTGTATTATTTGCCATGACAATTTAAAAATTTCTTCAGATTGAAGTGCAAAAACAAAAACACACCTACTTATTAACACTAGTAATAAACACTTAAAATAATTTTCCTGGAGTATGATAGAGCATAAATATATGGAACTCTTACAGTTAAGTGGAATCAAATCAGACTATATACCATGTTTACTTTTCCTGTTTGCTGAGACAAAATACCAGACAACCAAAGTTAAAGAGGGAAGTTTTTTTTTCCCCTTCCTTGTGTGTGTATATATATATATACATAAGATAGCAAAAATGACTATCCTACTAATTGTATTAGTTCTTGGAAAAGAACAGTTAGTACTCATATGATTAGATCAATTTTACACGTCTATATCTGGTAATCTGAGCAACCCTTTTGAAGGTAACAATAGGCAATATTACAATCATTGTTATATTCCTATCATCTTGCTTTGTAAACCTCTACTGTTATTGATTTGGGTTTATTGTTGTTGTTTTATCCCTTCGACTGTTTGTTTTTCTTTACTGTCTTTTTTTCTCTTAAATAAAGAAAACAGAGGGAAGGTTTATTTCATACACAGTTTATAGAGGTTTCAGCTCCAAGGCGGAGAGACATGACAGAGCGGCACTGAAAGGAGAAACAGTCCATGGAGGCAGAAGGCAGCCAAAACATTTCAGCAGCAAACAAAAAAAGAGCAAGTAACTGATTTTTTCTTTCCCTTTATATCGTACCCAGGCTTCCTGACCTAAGGTAGGGTGGGGCCCGCTTATCCTACCCAGAACTATACCAAACCAATCAGTGGACTAGGTCAGTAATTACACGCCCTTAATTCCAGGGTCACACACTCTGAATCCTGCCACCTCTGAAAAGCTCCACCTATTAATTCCTGAGGCTTTGGGGGGACAACTAGACACAAATCATAACAGACTGTATAGCTTTTTCAGGTCATAAAATCTATGAAGACAAGTAGCAAATTATTGAAATCTCAAGTTGTTAATTTTCTGATCTAATTATACATGTTTGACAATGCTTTTTGAACATGCTTTAAGAATCACTTTTTTTCTAAGAACTGTGTTATAATCATTGTAATAAAACTAGCATTCTTTTACTAATAGGTGGCATAACATATTAATAACTAAGTCATATGCTTAATGACTCTCTACCTTGCTTTGCTTCATTTCATCAGTAATGAGGGATATTAACAAATGTCTTGATACCTGGAAAATAGAGGAAAATATGAAAACAATTGAATCATAACATTTTTCCATCTGTAAAATCTCAAGAGACATTTCCTATGTGATCTGTCTGGAAATTGTCTTTTTGGAAAAATAATCATATAAGTTCCAGATAAAGAAATATTTTAGTCTTCAAATTACAAGGATACAGAGTATTTCCCATTTGACCATCCTATTCCCATTAAATTTACTCATCACCTTCCCTGGGTTAGAATTTCATGCTTCAAATATGGGTTGATTAAAGATTAGTGTTCCTGTTGGTCACCTGCTTCATCATTATATTTTCAAGAACATCAACTGCTTAGCTGAATGAACACTGCAAAGAATTCTGAATATTTCAACGGCATCATTAGTTTTCCTGCTCTCCATGTGCTTGAATCTGCCTACAATGCTATATAGTTTTATTTTGGTTTGTACAACCTTATCTACTCTCAGAAAAAATATAATCAAAAGTATGTTGTTGAATTTCTATTTAAAATTATTCCATGGTGTAGAGGATTATTGAGTATTTATAGAGAGCTATCAAAAACATAGAACTCTCATTCTTCAATAAGTTATTTTTCTTGAAATTAACTTGAGAATCATCTACATTTCCCAGGTTCTCCACTAACAATTTCAGAAAAAGGAACAGAAACTATTTCAAAAATATATATATTTAAAAATATGTTTGCTAGTTCCGGAAAAAGAACTACCAATTATGTATCTTTCTCTTTTGATTTTATAGTTTCATAAAATTACAATGATTTATGAAAATGACAAATGTGTCTATTTAGAGTGTATATCACTGTTTCAATATGTATACATTGTGAAATGATCACCATAATCTAATTAACGTATCCTTCACTTCATATGTCTAAAATTTTTATTCATTTAGTAAGAACATGCGAAATCTACTCTAAGCAAATTGCAAGCAAACAATATATCAACATTAACATAATGACTTCAACACAATTCATCTTATAGCTGAAAAGTTATGTCATTTGAGTGATAACTTTTCTCCTTATTTCTCATAACCTTCATTACCTGGATACCACTATTCTAGATTCTGTTTCTGTGAACTCAATTATTTGATATTCTAATTTTAGGATTGATCATGCAATATTTGTCAGATTTGTCTAGACTATTTCATTTAGCGTATTACCCTCAAGATTCGTATATTGCAAATGGCAAGATTGCCTCTTTCTATGCTATTCTCACTCATTATTCATATGCATATGTATCAATGGTATTAATATTCATATATAGTATACTAAAAATAAATAAAGTACAGAAGAGAAAAAACAGAAAATATAACAGGAAATAAGAGGTGTTTTTCAGAACTTACCTCTAAGGGAGGCGGAATTTTAATTTCACATGTTCATAGATGACAGTGCTCAACTACAGAAAATTTCTTTTAGAAATTATGTGCAGATTCAGTAATATTTTGAAGGGAATGAAATTATTAGACAAAACTCAATTGCATGTCTATACAGAAACAATGAACTCTCCAAAGAAGAGATGAACAATCTGAATTTTAAAAACATCAAAAAGTATAAAGATATTTAGTGATACATTTGACTAAATGTAAAGAGTGTACATTTAAAAGTATAAAATACTGAAAGAAAAGACAAAAACAGCACAAAGAAGTTGAAAATTTCCCTGTGCTGTGTACTGGAAGAATCTATATTGTTAAAGTTTCTATATTACCCTAAGCAATCTACAGATTCAATGCAGCCCCTATCAAATGGCATTCTCTACAAAAAGAGAAAAGGTATTCTTAAAATTCCTACGGAATCAGAAAGGATGCTGACTCATTAAATCAATTTTGACCAAGAAGAACAGAACAGGAAGCAGGACACTGGCGAACTTCATTCTAAATTGTATTGCAAACTATAGTAACTAAACCGTAATGATACTAGCATAAAAACACGTTAACTAGAGATGTAAACATGCCATTTGGCACACTTGTGAAAAAGTGATGAAGATTCCCTGTGGGGGGAAAATATAACACAGAATAAAATGCATATTGAAATATCTATTCTAATAATTCATTCTTAAAAAATTACTGAAAAATAAGCTCTGACATGCTGAAAAGATCTAAAATTTTTTTCATAGTGTAGCTGTTTTTTTATCAGTGTTATCACCAAAAGCTCATTTAAAATTTATATTATCTTCAAAATATAAACCAGGAAATTAAATCATAAAATTACTGACTATAGGAAAAAACCTCATTTGAAAAATCAATGCATAGGTACTGAAATCATGGTAGTTCATTTTACCTCATGTTTTTATAATTATAAGGTTTTAGGGACATAATTATCCTACTCATAAAAATAAATATTTTATTATTTTGAACTCATATATATATATATATAGCAAAATTGTTTAAAAAGATTAAAATCATACCTGTCTCTCAAACCAATATCCCAGCCACCAAAATATTAAAAAAAAAGTGATGTTTGCATTACAGTTCTGCCAAATGAGTTCAGTAGTACTTTCTAAGATAAGGAGTAAAATATGACCTTGTTTGGAAGTACGGTCTTGACACAGAAAAGTTAGTTAAAATGAAATTATTGTCCCATGAGTAGTGTTTGAAGGAATTGGATTTTAGCCACAGACATACACGGAGAGAAAACAACATAAAGATGCTCAAGAAGATAGTAATAATGAAGCTTAGGCAACACTAAAGTAATAAAGATGGTCCAAATGTGAGCTGAGGAAAGGGAGATTCTGCCCAAGAGCTATCAGAGAGAACACTGTCTTACTGGCCCCGTGATTCTGAACTGAATTCAGGTATACCATGAAACAATGCATTACTGTTGTTTCAAGCTCACTTAATTGTTGGTACTTTTTAAAGGAAACTAATGATGAATATATTTTACATCATGAATAAATTACATCATCAGTTATTTATATTAATAGTTCAATGAGAAATATGCATTAAGGTGGCCCATCCAGAATTTGCCTTTTTATACCAGGCTTATTTTACATAGTATAATGTTCTTCATGCTTATCCATGACAATATTTCCCTGTATTTTAGAGAAACCGTTATGTAGTTTTTCATTTGTTCATCTTTTAATAAATAGGATAAATCCTCTCTCTTGGCTATTGTGGATAAATCTCTAATATTCATGGATGGAAAAATATCTCTTGGGCGTATTGATTTTACTTCACTAGAACAGGTACCAAAAGACAGATTTCTAGATTTTATGATAGTTTTAATTTTTGGGGAACTGCATTTTTTTTTCTGACCAATCTCACATACAGATTTTTTTCATACAAACTCTACTTATATAGCAGCTGAATTGAATTAGAATGATGGATGGAGACGTATTGATTAAAGAGTACAAAGTTTCACTTAAAAGGAAAACTGTTCTGTAGATATATTGCACACCATGGTAAATTAGCTTTTTTAATTTGAAAAATTAAAATTGTATATATTTATAGTGTGTAATATTGTCTGTCATGTTGCATGCCACTTTTTGTCATAATTCATTTGTATTATTGTGACAGAATTTTTAAATGTTTTCATATACAATTAATTATTGGTTATAGAAAATTAGAAATTGATTTTTTCATTTAAAAAATGAGAAATTTAATTTACAAAAATAAAAACTTCTAACTTTTCTTAATTTCATCAGTGAATCTGTTTGTTTGTTTTGTTTTGTTTTTGTTTGTTTTGAGACAAGGTCTCACTTGAGAGTTCAGCCTGACCTTGAAGTTATTATACAGCCCAGACTGGCCTTGAATTTGCCAAGTGCTGTGATTACAATGTGCACCACTACACCTGGCTTGATGAATCTGTATATTTAATTATTCTCAGAGTCTCTTTTTGTTTCCAAATTTTATAAAAAACTCTAAAACTTAAACTTTGAATACTCTTCCACATAGTAAAATAATATGATGCTTTTTATTCACCACTGTCTTTTCTACCTGAAAACATTATGGTCATACCATTACATTTATAATTTCAAACCATGTGAGATTTCCAGTTTCTATAGGTTTTGTTGCATTTGACAATTTTTCTTCTAGCAATAATCCGTAAACTGGATTTTAATACTGCATATAATTTTAATACTGTTTTCTATTTTAATAGTCTATAGCTTTAATACTAGTTGTATATATATATATATATATTTATATATTTTTTTCTTTTTTGAGTCAAGTCTCACTATGTAGTTCAGGCTGGCCTTTTACTCACTATGCAGACCAGTCTGGTCTGAAAATCACAGTGATTCTCCTGGCTCACTCTCCTGATTGCTGAGATTACAGGCACGTGTCACCACAACTGGCTTCCCTTTAATATTAATTTTATTTCAGACATTTTAAATATTTTATTAACTACTACACAAACAGGCATAAATCAGGAAATATATAGCAAAACTTCTAGCTAATATCATTTAGAAAATATCATAAGCATTATCATAATAAATTGTTTTCTTGAAATGCATTAATTTTTTTAAAAAGCTTTCTTTGTGTGCCCACCTACCCATTAATATTTTTTATCATTCCTATAAATGTTTTTAAAACCTTCCAAATTTTAAAAATCACAATAAATCTATATGCACCTATTCTCTATGCTCATTATGCAGATATAATTTTTTTTTCTTTTTTTTTTTTTTGAGACAAGGTCTCACTATGTTGTTCAGGTTGACCTTGAAATCTCTTACGTAGCGTAGACTGATCTTGGGCTCATGGCAGTCCTCCCACCTTAGGCTCTTGCATGCTCAGATTATAAGCATGCACCACCTTGCCTGGCGTTTATTATGATTTGCATTGAATTAGTGGGCTGAAAGTAAGTGCACTTTTTTCTGCTTCATACATATTTCTGTTTGGTCACCTTAAAAAAGTAAATATACTCATTTTCTATTCTGAAATAGTATTAATTTTTTGGTACACAATTGTTATTTGTACGATTGAAGATGGAGTTTTACATTTAGAGAAACTTTCTAAGTTGATACTATCAACAAATTTACCCCAGCATATAGTATTTTGGGTAGTAATTATCCAAATCTAATATATTTTCACTGTTATTATATTTGCAAACATTGGTGCACATACTTTTAAGAATTTAAACAAAATCTTATAATGTGCAATATCACAATTATTTATCTGATATTATGTGTAATTCCTGTCCCTAAATTTATTGACATGAAAATTTTTTGCATTCTTCATCATAGTACTTGTATAGTTTTCCTTTGGATTCCCTATTTGTACATTTCTTTGAGAGTTTCATAGCTCGACATTTTTGCTATCATTCACAGTATTTTCTCCAATTTTTATTTAAATCTGTCTTTATTTTCCCTGTATTTTGTTTCAAAAGAGCACATCTTAAATATCTTCCTACATATTGCTTGCAAATCTTCAACTAAAGGACAAATAGAAAAATATTTTCTACATAGAAAAATCTCAATGTCAAAAATATATAGAATCCTTTAATTCAATAAGTTAATTAAACTGAATATTGTTAGAATAATTTTTAGGAATAAAAGCAGATTATTAATTTTGTTTGGAAGACTTGTCTAAAGAAGTAGCTAGAAAGCCCATAGTCAATGTGTGAAAATCAATCCTAGCAAGACTTCAGAATTATTTGAAATGGTAAAATACCACAAACACCTAAATGTTGGTTAAATTGACTGGTAACACAAATCATGTTTCTTTGGTTGATTAAACTATGAAAACTCATCCATAAATATGCTACACTGGTGGAAAATGGAATAAACTACAATTTTCTCACTGTTAATGCAAAAGAATATTGTTAGTTAAGACCATAATATAGATAAAGTATGTATAGCTGTTATATATTGGGGTGCCAAACAAGAAAAAATAGAAACAAATATTTATATTTTAAAAGGAAACATTGAAAAGATAAACAAGAAGAAAATAGGTAATATGATGGAGTAATTTCAGCAATTTGTCAAGTGAAAATTCCTGAAGTTCCACTCTTCTATAAACACTACCAAAACAACAAAACAAACCATATGCCAATTAAAATATCTGCAGGAAGGCCAAGTGGGGGACACACATCTATAATTCCAGCACTCTGGGAGGATGATGCAGGAGGATTACAATTTCCATTCCATATAGTGAATTCGGAGGACAGTGTCTCAAGACAAATAGATGAATAGATAAAGAAAACATGGTAGTTAGGCACAAGGCAATACGACTCCACAATAAAGAAGGATAACTTGAGTCATTTGTAGCAAAATGTATGCACTTTGAGACCATAATATTAAGTGAAATAAATCAGACACACACTATTAAATGTTGCATGATTTCTCTTATAAGAGTACCCAAATGTAAATAAAGGGCATGATAAAAGGTGAGTAATAGGAAAAATAGAGTCACATCTTTTGCACATGGAAAAGGTAATGAGACAAAGGAGCTGAGGGAAAGGGTTGGGGGAAACAGGGTGAAAAGAGAATTAAAACGGTTTGGGTACAAGTACCAACT
>RJWT010000534.1:0-64110 GCA_004365215.1 Cuniculus paca
TTTCATTGTCCTATGACCTAATAAAAAGCATGGTATAATTTCAGTTCTGTTACACTTACTTAAACATGCATTATTGGCTAGTAGGTGGTCTGTTTTGAAGAAAGTTCAACATGCTGCTGAGAAGAATGTGCATTCTGTTGTTTGGTGTAACACTCTATGAGGTGTTGTTGGGTGCAAAAATATATCTTTGTTGATTTTTTTTCTAATTGATCTATATATAGGCTGTTTCTTTTCCTCATTACAATTCTGTTTTCACTTATTTGATCTTCTATTTTCAGTGGTACTTGTTTTATGGAGTTAGGTGCACTATTGTTTGGTTCATATATATTAATAATTATTACCTCCTCCTGCACTGTTCTCTACACCAATATGCAGTGGACTTCTTTACCTCTTCTAATATTTTTTGCCTTGAACTCCACTTTGTCTGAAAATAGAACAGCTACTCCTGCCTATTTTAAAGTTCCCACTTAATGGGATATTGTTTTCCACCCTTTAATTTAGAGTCAGTGAATTTCTTTTTGGGTTAAATGGGTTTCTTGTATACAGCCTAACATTGGATTTTGTTTCTTGATGCATTCTGACAATCTGTGCCTTTTGATAGGAGATTTGAGGCCATTAACATTGAGAGTTATTACTGAAAAATACTCATTCCTTCATTGCATTATTTTCCTTTTGCTGATTTCCTTTTTTTTCCTTCTGCTTAACTTTTCATCCCACATAGAGTATTCATTCTGTTGGTCTTTTTGGCATTGTTAGTTTCACTCTCTCATTGTAGGTTATTCTCCTGAATCTTTTTGGCTGGTTTAGTGGTCATAAATTTCCTTAGGTGACCTTTATCATGGAAATAACTTATTTCTCCATCAATTATTATAGATAATTTTGCAGAATGTATTAGTCTGGGTTAGAAGTTGTTTTCTTTTTGGGCAAGAAACACTTCACTCTAAATTCTCCTGGCCATTAATGTTTATCTTGAGAACTCTATGGTAATTGCTTTATAAATGATTTCATTGATTTTCTGTAACAGCTTTTAAGATTTTTGTTCCTGTGTTGGACTTCTGGGATTTTGACTACAATGTGTCAGGGAGAGTTTATTTTCTGATTAGATTCTATATGTCTCACTTATCTGTATCTGTATCAGTCAATGCTTACTAGAGATACAGATTTAACACAAGATATAAAAATATATAAGATTGGGTTGCAATGGTTGCCAAAAGGGCTGTCTATGCACTGGAAATCTCAAGGATCCAGTCAAAGGACTGGATCACTCTGTAGTGCCCTGTGTGAGTCTGTATCAGAAGATGGAAAGGTCAGTGATGGAAGGCTGAAGGGTCTGCACTGGAAAACGGGAGGTCACATACAAGGTGGAGGTAAAGACAAGCTCCTCTGAAGAAATAAAAGTGAGTATTCCTACTTTGCTTCTTTTTTGTTCCATTCAGGTGATCAACCTATTATTTGGTGCCCCTCACACCCAGGCTGGGTCTACTGTCTTCAGTAAATCCCTTCAGCCACATCCAGAATTATGCTTACTCAATTTAGTTGGCAGTTTCTTACTTGAGTTGACACAACCAGTTAACTATCACAATCCACCCCTTGTCAACTTGACAACCAGACACATTTTCTTAAACCATAGTCTCCAGATACAAAGAGATCATAGTTACACCTAACCCTGTTGTAAATATCCTGCATACAAACACAGAAGTGTACTAATATCTTCCCAGAATAAAAGGGAAGTTTTCTTTGGGGGATGCTTACTCCCAACATTTCATAACTTGAACATTATAACATAGGTTTAACAATACTTAAAAATCAACATTAATTCTATCAACATATTACATAGAAAGCATATTACTATAGAACTATTACAATCACAATCCTCATTTCTGTAACAGATCATGCGATCATAGCTAGTATTTAAGACAACTTTCTACTACCCATTCTGCATCCCTTTGGCCTTCAGCAAGCACCTCAGCAGTTCTTATTTCTTTCCCTTGTGGCAAATCATCATTCCTGAAGGTTCAGGACCATTTGCCAGCCTGCCTGCCTTGCATTGTTGTAATTTCCTATTGATCTTAATAACAGCATGGTAACACTAGGACATGCCCTAATGGATCTCCTTCACTTCAAGTATATTCCTTTCCTCTATTGTGGAGTAATAGTCTAATTTCCTTTTCACAGTTTGGGTCTATCACCGCTGCCAACACTGTAATTCCCTTTTTACCTTTTTTCCTCAGAAGCATGAGGAGATAAAATGAGCAGGAGCAAGTCTTAGCTTCTAGTTCAATGTTATTATTGTTGTGCTTCCTGATATAAGCCCTCCTCCCTCTGAAACTAAAATTTCTATGCCAGCAAAATATAAGTTTATGGGAACAAGAAGCAAAAAATTTGCTAGTGGATCACTATACATAATGGTGAGAGGTACCATTCATTCCAATTTCCACCTCTTGATTCCTATACCTATGAATCCTGGCTATGGGAAACATAGTACCATACAATGAATGGTGATTCAAAGCATATATAGTCTTTTGAAGAACTTTGTCCCAGTCCTGCAAGCTACTGACATCTACCTGGCACTGTAACTGTGTCTTCAAAACACTATTCCACATTCCTAACACTCCAGCATTTTCTGGATGATGAGGAACATGGTAAGACCAGTGAATTCCATAAGTATGAGGCCATTGCCTCATTTCTTTGGCTGTAAAATATGTTGCTTGATCTGAGGCAGCACTGTGTGGAATTTTATGACAGTGAATAAGTCATTCTGTAAGTCCATGAATGGTAGTCTTGGTAGAGAAGTATTACATGGAAGGAAGAAAAATCCATATCCAGAATAATTGCCTGTGCCAATAAGGACAAAGCCCTGTCCTTACCATGGTGAAAAGGGTCCAATATAATCAACCTGCGACTAAGTGGCAGGCCGATCACCTGAATGGTGCCATATCAGTGACTCAGTGTTGGTCTCTGGCATATTAGGCATTCAGCAGTGGTTATAGCCCTATCAGCCTTGGTGAATGGAAATCCATGTTGCTAAACTTATGTATAACCTCCATCCCTGCTGCAATGGCCAAGCTGTTCATGAGCCCATTGGGCAATGTCAAGGTGAATAAAAAAGGTTGACTACTATCTACAGAGCAAGTCATTCTATCCGTGATTCTACCTATTGATTGATAGTCTTCCACTGAGGTCACTTTTTGATGAGCATTTACATGGGATACAAATATTTTTACATTTCTTGCCCATATGGAGAGGTCAATCCATATATCTCTTCCCCAAATATCTTTGCCATCAATTTTTCAGTAATGTTTCTTGGAAGTTCCCGCCATCCAGCTAGACCATTGACACCACCCATGTATCATTATGGGTCACACATCACACATCTGGCCATTTTTCCTTCCAAGCAAACTGTACCTCTTGGAACACTACCCAAAGGTCTCCCCAGTGTGAAGCTTTCCCTTCACTAGTGTCCTTCATGGATGTCTTGGAAAGGGGCTGCAATACTGCAGCTATCCATTTGTGGGTGGTTGCCTGCATAACATGCAGAATCACCTGTAAACCAGGCCCTAGCCTTCTCTTCTTCATACAGCTGGTCATATGTTAGGCAGGCACTTATGCCACTGCACTAAATCCCTGGCCAGCTGGTCATATGTTACATCCTTGAGGCCACAGGAGCATGCTGAGAAGCGAAGACAATATAGCAGGAGTCGGAGCCATAGGCATCTGGGCAACTTCTTCATGTCACTTAATTATGCCCTCTAGATCTGCTCTGGCTCCTTTTCCATTTAGTGATGGACTAATGCTGTGCACATTCAACTCTGTGACTCAGTGTATCAGATACCCAGTTCATGATAAGCAACTCAAATCACATGGTAGCCCGGTGTCCCGTGGTCAAAGGTTAAATTTTTCACTAAGGCCCAGTAGCAGGCAAAAGGCTGTTTCCCAAAGTGAGAGTAATTTACTGTCGATGATGGCAGAACCTTGCTCTAGAATTCTAAAGGCCTCCACTGTGACTAACCGAAAAGAGCGTATCAGACTCCATAGAGAATCCCTATCTGCCACTCACACTCCAAGTATTGTTGGATCTGCTGGATAATACGTCTCCAATGGCAGAGCAGCCTGCCCAGAAGCTTGGACCTGGTACAGAGCTCTCACTTTTCTGGGTCCCATTCAAAACTTGCAGCCTTCCAAGTCACCAGGTAAATGTGCTGGAGTAAAACACATAAGAGAAGAAGGTGTTGCCTCCAGAATCCAAATAGGCCTGCTAGGCATCATGCTTCTTTCTTGGTAGGGGGAGACAGATAGGGGGAGACAGATAAACAACTTATATTTTACCTTAGAAGGGATATCACTACAAGTACCACACCATTAGCCTCCTAGAAATTTCAATGAGGTAAAAGGACTTTGAAGTTTAGTTGGATTTACTTCCCATTCTCTGGCTCACAAATGTTTCACTAACAAATCCAGAGCAGTTGTCATCTTCTGTTTACTTGGTCCAGTCAGCATAATATCATCAATGTAATGGACATGTATGATACCTAGTGGAAAAGAAAGGTGATTAGCTACTGCCACTTGACCCCTGCCACTCTGGGACCCAATCAAACCCACTGCCCTTAAGTTTTCCAATTGAGTAACCATGTCCCTCACCCTTAGGTCTGCCATACAGAGAAAAGCAAATATAGGGCCCTTCAGGGATGCTCCTCTCACAAATATATTTCTCAAAGCATCAGTGAAATGCACATTTTGTGCATCATCCCACCATGGAGGATTAGGTTTAACATGACAAATTCACTTCAGCATTCTCATTTCCCTAAGCCTCTGAATCCCCTCATCAGTATAAATCATATACTATCAGGCAGCCTTAACTCATTTCATAGTGGACCATCTTTCGATCCATACTTCTGCCAACCAGCCAAATAAATACAAATATCTTTTTTCACTCCATGAGCTGCAACATTAAATTCAGAATCTCTTCTTACTGGGAGCATACTGACAAACTCAGCCTGATCCAGGTGTATGCTTTGCCACATTATGCCACACCCATAAAGCCCATTCCCACGCTTATTCCAGAGGCCTTTATTTGTAAGTTAGAAAACTCAAGAAGTTTTTTGGGAAAATAGCAGATCTCTTCATGGGTCACACTATGCACCTCCCCCTGAGGAGCCTGCAATTTGAGCCTGGTTATATAGATCTAGAAGCAAAAGTAGGTGGTGAGGGTAGGTCCTGAGGCGTGTCAGTGTTATCATGCTAGTGAATGCCAGATTGGTTTCTTCAGGTCCACTAGGACAGGCCAACACCACAGGGAGGGGAGGTGGGGATGCCTCCACCATTGTAAGTGGGGAAGCCTCTTCCTCTAGCAGAATAATCTCCTTAGAGTATAGTAACTCAACATCCTCAACCTTGTCAGAATCCTCCCAAACACCTCCATCTCAGTGTGTGGGATTCCATTATTTTCCAAGCAGTGCCCTCACCTTTACTTTAGCTGCTCTTTGAGGCTGAGCATTAAATTTAACGCTGTATTTCAGCCAGTTGAATTATGAGGCCTGTGTTTGAATTACTCCAGTCTCAGCCCTGTAGCTGAAGTACAGGAGATCCTCTTTCAGGATGTATTTAGAAGTTTTATATTCTGTATGTGTTCCTAGAGCTGGGAATTTGAACCTTTGAGCTCCTTGTTTTCCTTTATTAATTCATACTCACCGTTAGAAGACTTCAGATCGCTCATGAGTGATTTGAGCTCATTATTTTCCTTCACTAGTTTGTCCAGAGATGCAAAGAACAATCAACCAGCATCATTATATTTCCTGCTGTGCCAAAAATATTCAAAAGTATCATACATAGAGTCACTAAATTCCTTAAATCTCTCAAGTGGTGGATTAGGATAATCAAATGGATCTACATTACATACTACTTTAAGCAGTTCATGCCAAGGATTGTTAGCATTCCCCACAGTATCTGGAGAAACCATTGCATCTTTAGGTCTCATCAAATTAGAAAGCCAACTCCAGGAGCCACTAAAGCCATTAGAGAATTTCAACTTTATGATTCTATTTTTCTAAAATCATTCTTGGTACCAGAATCTGAGTTAGTCAATGATTCATAGAGAAACAGATAAATACATAAAAATTTATAAGATTGGCTTACAAATGGCTACCCAGAGTCAGGTGTGGAGAAAAACAGGGCTGTATCTGCATGCTGGAGATCCCAAGGATCCTGGTGAAGGCCTAGAGCTCACTGTAGTATCCTGCGAGTCCATAACAGGAAGCAAGTGTCTGTGATGAAAGGCTGAAGAGTCTGCACTGGAAGCCAAAAGATAATATCCAAGGTGCAGGTGACGACTGCAGCCCCTCCACAGAAGCAGAAGTCTTCCTTTCTTGTCTCCCGTTTATTCCATGCAGGTGGCAATCTTGTTGGTTGCTGTCACTCACACTCAGGATGGGTCTTCTGTCTTCAGTTAATCCCTTCATCCATATCCAAAACTATACTGATCCTATTTAGGTGTGGGCTTTTTACTCAAGACATAATCAGTCAACAATCACAGCACATTAATTCTTCTTTTCATATTTGGAAATTTTTCTACTGTTATTTCTTTTTTTAAATCATTTGTGCCATACACTGATTTTTCTCTAATTCCAAATTATCTTAGTCTTCTTTGCATCATATAGCAACTTTTTGACCCACATTTCATGTTCTCTGGTTGCTTTTTAAGATGTCTTTCAATATTTGTTCAACAACAATAACTCTGCCTAGCTCTGATACTCTGCCCTTACACTGGTCCATTCTGCTATCTATACTTTCAATAGAATTTTTAATCTACTAAATTTCTGCTGGTATATTTTCATGGACTCTAATTCTTTTTACCCTGAACATTCATGTTTTGTATCATTTTGTTTAGCTCAGCTAGCTTTTCGTTAGTGCTTTCTCTAGACTCACTGAATATTTTGCTAACTAGGTCCACTATTTAGTTATATCTTCCTTAAACTCATCAAAACTTTATTGGTCTGTTGTTTTTTTATCTCCTCTTACCCATTCGAATAGCTGTGTGGCTTTTGATTTTCTCCCCCTCAATCCCTCATGGATCAGCTTGGGAGAGTTGGGAGCTTTCGTAGGCATTTTGTTGCCTCATCTTCTCATGTTTCTATTTGTTTGTTTGTTGTTGTGAGACTTGGGGGTTGATTATAGTGGAAGACTTTGTTGCTAATACATAGACCTCCTTAGTCTGTGTCTCCTGTTTGGTGATGCACTCTGAGTGTGGTTAACTATAATCCTTTGCCTCTGTCCCAGAATACCACCACCTTTATATATGAGGAGGGGCAGTGTGTAGCATATTTGACTCTGTACCCAGTTCTCTGGGAACAGGCCACTATATTGCTAAAGACACCGATGCAATCCAGATAGTGGCATGCAAACAAAACCAAGCAGTAGCAACAACTACGTCAGCTTGATTATAGTAATAAAATCAGCAATAGTAATAACATACCAACCAACTGAATATTTGATGCCCTAAGAATCACTAATGTACCACTCTTAAGCATGGAAAATAGATCTGTAATTATAATGCGAACACTAAACCAAAGCAAATATTGATCTACAGCAAATACTTATGAGGGCCAGGGATATAGCTCAGCAGCATTGTGCCTACCTGGCAAGCACAAGGTCCTGAGTGCTATTCCTGGTGCAAAAAAAAAAAAAAAGCAAATATTTACTAAATGGAACAACAACTTTCCATTAATGATAGAATAGTATTGAACAAAAATAATAGAGTTAACTATCTATCTAGATATTCATAAAGCATAATGGTTATACAAGTTAAGATAAACGGAGGTGGGAAATGAAGAATCAGAAAAGTGGAATATGAAATAGTAATCAATGGAAGATGAGAAGGAGAGAAAAGTGAGAACGGGTATCTTATTGAGGAGTAAAAGGAAATTAATAGTATTAGATAACAGTTAACAGAAAAGAACATATATGAAAAAGAAATAGAGTCAAATAAAGAAAAAAGAAAAATAAGGGAAAACAGTTAAAGGGTGAAAAGAAAAGAAGAGAAAAAAGCCCAACCTCCCAAAATCCAATGAAAGAAATAAAAATAAATGAGTTTATTAAAAAAAAGTCCTGTTTTTGAATGAGTGATTTCTTCCCAGGGTCTGCAGTCTTGGAATACAGCAAGGTGCAGTGTTGTCTGCCTAGCTACACAGTCTGTGGGATTGTGAGATGGGGCCCCTGTCTTTGTACATCCTACACTGTGGCAAACACTCAGGCCAAAGCATGTCCGTGTTTATGTTGGTGGATGGAAAAAGCGATCAGCCCTCTGGTCTCTGTTCAGTGTAGGCTGTGGGGCAAGAGTTCAAGCAGACTATTGGACTTAATGCCACCACCTTCAAATCCAACCTCTTCTGAAAGCCATTTTCTGGACCTAGTTTCTCCTTGTAGATGGCAGGGCTTCTGTCCTTCCTGACTAGGGCTTCAAGCTTTCAGGGGTCAATTTCCAGCCCACATCCTCTCTCACCTGCCTCTCCTGACTGTCTCTCATCTAGTCATTGTGGAACCCCTGCAGTGGAATTGTTCTGTGGCTCAATCTTAAACAGTCCCTTCCCAAAAGGGAGCCTCGTTAAACACTCAGTGGCAATATGGCAGGCACTGTGCTGGGTTTCTTCTCCAACTTTACCTTCTCATGAAAGAATCACTTTCAGAGTAAAACCTCACACTGTTTTTGTAGTTTACGATAGCCATGGTCTTTCCTTGGGAATAGTGCAGTTGGTCAGGTCTGTTATTTCTCTCTAGACCTGCTAAGTCTCCAAGGTTTACATTCTCTCCTGGGGTGCTGGCCTTGTCCTTGTCGACTCTCAGTTTGGTCACTTGGTGCATCTGTTTCTGGGTGCTGAGGGGAAACAAAACAGAGTTCTTAGAACTGGGGGGTGGTCACAGGCTGGATATGAAGTCCACAGGTGCAGAGCTGGCTGGGGATAGATGTCACACAGGGGCAGGTTCCTCCATCTGGTTTTCATATTTTCAACTGTTGAAAACTATTCAAAGAATTTTTATGCCATGTGAAAATTACATAAAAATTCCAACTTTGGTCTCTGTAAGTATAATGGTCTTGTGCAAGGCTATGCCCATTTGTTTGTATAGTGTCTAAAGCTATTGTCATAGTATGATGGTACTACCTAGTACATTTTTCAGAGATCTGACACAGATTCCTCACAGTGGTCTGCACCAGAAAGTCTAATTGCTAATCTAAAGCAAGAGTATTCCAGACTATATTTTAAAAATTTATACTATTTTTGGGACCTGTAGATTAAATCTTTAATACAGATTTTATACTTTGTTATTTTGCTATATTAAAAAATTAGTGTTTCTTCATGAGTCAAAATTTTTATATTAAAATTATCATCCTAATATTTAACTGGTATGTCTTTACCCACCCCAATTATCTAGTATTAACACCTGTCAGCCAGTGACACAAGGAACTCACCAATAGAAGAACAAAGTTGCATTTAACAACTTTTTGCAGTAGAGAGAATACTATTAGGAGACTTGAAGTGTCTCAATAAGAAAATGTTAGAGAATTTGTTCTTATGTATGCTTGTTTAGGGGAGGGTTTAACCAAGCAGTCCTTGTCTGACAATTATCCCATGGGGGTGATAGTCAATGATCGTATCTTAATAACTCATCTGTGAAACTGGAAGACTAGAACAAAGATAACCTATGGTTATGAGCCAATAGCAGTCTCTAATACTAACTGAGAACGGTATACCTGGGCATTTTTAAAACTTCTATTTGGAACATGACTACAGAGCAGTCTTGCTACATTATGTAACAGAAAGACCCTCTAGTACTAGATTGCTAGTGAAATTGTAACCTTTGATCTAAGAACAGCATAGACTACGTGCAGCCAGCCCAGGTTCACCTACCAACACCAGGAAAAACTGAGTGTCAGTCCAGCTTTTGGTTATTTTTCTTTTTTTTCCTCTTGTTAGCTGTGTTCCTTTTATGTATAATGCTGTTGGATTTTTAACATGGAACCTGAGAGTCTTAATCTTAGTGATACATTTATCTTATTTTTCTTTGAAATTAGTTCTGATATTGTCATATTATCTTTTGAGTTGTTTCTATATGAAAATTTGGACTGATTACATAATTTTCATTTCACAGGCAGATTTTATAGCTCCAAAGAACAATTAGTGATACTCCTTAGGATCTTACATTGAAAGGAAAAATCCAGAAAAGGCAACTCCACAGAAACAGAATGAAGGGAGCAATTTGATTACCTGGAACTGGGGTAAGAGTCAAGATTTATCACAAGTGGGTATCAGGTATCTCTCTGAGTGAGTAGATGTCAAAGGAGATTGTAGTGATGATTTCATAACTGTGTAAGCTCATTAAAAAAATCTTCTATTTTACCTAAAGTGGGGGAATTTTTGATAAGTCATATAGTTTGAAAACCGTATAGTATGTTACATTTCTAAATAATGCATACATCAGAGATGTATCAAAAGAGAAATTAGACAGTATTTTTACCTGAATGAAAATGAAAAGGTAACATACTAGACTGTGTCACATATTTTTAAAGCTTTACTTAAGGAAATTTTATAGTACTCAAAGATTGCATTTGAAAAGAAGATCTATAAATCTGGTCAAAGTAACTATACAGAGAAATCTAGAAGGCTCTAAATTGTAAATACAAGTGGATCGTTTTGCATTTTGTATGGGTGGTCAAATTATTCTGGAGAGACAGTCCATCCTCTTTATATGGTACACCTAATTTAATAGACTTTGAGGTACTTGCTTTTGACATTACTACATATGTCTTACCCAGATACTAAAATAGTTATGTTAGCATCAGGAAATAATGTTCAACTGAACATCCTAACAGTTGGTAAAGGAGGATGGGACTTCAAGGACCTGAGAAAAACCATGCAGAGAAAGAGGAAGTTACTCATTCAATTTTGTATAAAATGAATTTGGCTTGCTGTGAAACTTGTACATTTACCATGTTCTCAACTGTTCTATCAGCCCCAAAGAGACTATTTCCTGGAATGTGTTTATATGAGTTTTCTTTTTCCTGATTTCCCTACTACCTTCAGCCACCTTATAGCATCTGGTTTTAATGAACACTTTGAAAGGCAGTGGATTATTCCCAACAGAAATGTCCTGCCTTGATCTTGGACCGTTCTGCCTGGTGCTTTTTATCTTTTTACTAGAGCTTTTCCATAAGAATAAATGTATTTGCTTTCTTCAGACACATAAAAATACTTTATTTTTGCCAAAAATACAACTATCCCCTTTATCCCCCTGGTTCATGCCATTGGAATAACTTTTTAATCCTTTCTCGGTCTTCTTTTATATACAGGTTGTAACCAAGTCTTTCTGAATCTCTTACCCAAACCTAAGCTCACATCACCTGGTGTCTGTATTCTTGAGATGACTTTCCTTCTCATGTCTCCATTTACTCTGTTCTAAAGTATCCTCTACACAATTGCTATAACAATTTTTAAAAAATCTTTTCATTAACATTTCTTTCTGTATACTTCTCATTTTGTGCTTGGGTACTTCCTATTCAGCTTTCTATTGCTCTGATAAAATGACTGACATAAATCAACTTTATAGAGGAAAGATTTATTTTGGCTCACAGTTTCAGGGGTTTCAGTCCATGGTTACTTGGCTTCATTGTTTCTGGCACTATGGTGAGGCATAGATCACAATTGGGAGAGAGTGGTAAAGCAAAGCTGTTCTCCTTACATCAGTCAGGAAACAATACAGCAGGTAAGAAAAAGGATGGGGAGAAAATGTACCCTCCCAAGGATTGCCCCCAGAGATCTATTTCCTCCCACTGGGCCCCACATATAGATATTTTTGTCACCTTTCAATCATACCATTAAACTATGAATCAACCAATGGATTTTGATAGAGTCAGAACTTTTATGGTGCAATTATTTCTGCAAAGCCCCACCTTTGAAAATTACTGCATTGGAGATCAGCCCTTCAATACATAAGTCTTTAAGGGGATATTTCAGAGTTAAACCATATGTCTTGGTTACTTTTCTCTCGTTGCTGCAACATAACACCTGACACCCAAAATGAAGGATGGAAGGGTTTATTTAGCTCACTGTTTGTGGAGGTTTTAGTCCATGCTCAGCTGGCTCCAAGGCAGTGGGGCAATGCTTCGAGGTAGCTGCCAGAGCGAAATGGGGAACAAGCCTCTTCTCCTCCCTTATATTGTACACAGGCCACCTCCCTTCTCCAGGGTGGGTGTAGCACTCATAAAATTTCTGTGCCATCCTCTTGCACAGGATGAGAACATTTACCAAGTAAGGATCCTGGCTCCCTGCTGCTTCTCTCAGTTGAACTTCTAAACTTCTCAAGTTGACGCAATGTATCAACCATAACACCATAACACTGCTATGATAAATCTAATCTTCAGAGTCAAACATTTAATGCCTTAAAACAACTGCCTTTTTATATATGTCCTATACCTCAAGAAAATTTGTTTTCTTTTTCCCTACTTAAGCATTTATAAGGCACTGACTTTTACATTATCATAACAACCGTAAAACAGAGATAGATGTAGAACCAAAAAAACCAAATTAGCTATTTAAAGATTATGCAATTTTTGAGTGGTAGTTATTATTTTTTTTCAGGTCAACATAACTCTAAAGCCTATAATCATAACAGGTTAGACAATGGCTCTGTAAGAAAAATAATTCAGACCTTGGAACTACTTTTCATCAGATCTAACAAACATGGAGTTTTGGCATCTCACAGAACATCAGAAGGAAACAATTAAACTCTGATCAAAAATTGTTAGATATAGGCAATGGGACACCATTTGACATTTACCAGTGCCATTTTTTTAAGGTCCAAGAGGTCGATCACCACTGTTTCTAACTAGACTGTATCTTGAAATGTATGTCTGAATAATAAGAAATAAAAGAGAGTTGATGATAGTTTACACTTAACATAGCACTCCATCCTTCCCAAAATGTTTCCCGCAGCCATTTTTTCTTTCTACCCTCAAACGGTAACAAGCTGGGGCAGTTATTATCCCAATTTTACTTACAGTAATATCTAAATACAATGATATTAAACTATTTTCCAAAATGATGGGGCATATATGTAATGCATTGGGTCCAGGAGTCAATCTTTCTGCATTCCAATCCAATGTTCTGACATTTGAAAGTTACTGTTTTCATGGCCAATAACTCATTCGCAATTGCTTCCTTTGTGATATGGAAGTATATTTGCTAAACAGTGCTACCACCTGCTGGTAAGTTTTCCAATAATTCACATTATAGCAGATACTAAAATAGCAAAAACTAAATAAGTAAATGAATAACTAGTGTAATCTATCACTATAACTATATTTACCTACTATATTTTCCAATTATTCTTTTTATTGTGCTTCTTACATCTTCTTAGACACATCTTAATTAAGCAACCAATGAATCTTGAGAGGTTAAGTGTCCACAAATTTATTTCTGGTCTTGAGAACTTTGTGGCTTTCTAGAATGTGCTTCATTTTACTAATTTTTAAATATGCCCTATGATAGCAAATTTAATGTCTGACTATACTATAAGTCAATAATACCCAAATTTGTATGAAACATAAAAATTATACAGGTAGAAAGATAATTTAAAAATGTAGATTTCTGAGGTTTTGTCTTACTATTTGTGCTGCCAGAGTGAGCACAAGGGTTTTGCCTTAAGCATTCTGATTTGCTCAGGTGCCGTCCTGTCCGCTTTGTATATTATATTAGGTCAAGGAACTAACTCCTCTACAACCCAGTTCTTCATAAGAGAAAAACAAGGGAATGTATTGGGATGCAATTAGTTGATGATGTCTAAGAACTTCCCATTGTGGAAATACTCCTTTCCAAACAGAATTTGTGTTTTTGAGGGGGGAAGTTGCATAAAGTTGATCTATGGAAGACAAAGTCATAAATGATAACTGAATTTCCACAGATGAAATAATTGGAAAAACTTGTCTTATTCCATTGACAATAAAGGGGAAAACAGGAAAGTAAGAATTAAAAATGTATTTATGGTAGATATTTTGTCAAAATTCTTTGTTGATTTTGAGTCTAACCTAGTCAGAGCAGAAAAAATAACAATCAGAAGAAACTCTAAGGACTCTTGGCTGTAATTCCTGTAGTTAACAACCTCCAGATGTTGAAGTCCTCTTCCGCATAATTATTAGGAGAAAAATCAAAGAAAGATTAGTCTTACTCGGAAATTATTGGGCATGTAAATGAGCATTGTCAGAAGGGAATAGAGGGTAGTTGAGAACAAGCTGACCTGCAGAAAAGGAAATGAAGCCATTAGTTACCTTACAGACTTACTCTGTATCTCGTCATTAGCTTGTAAAACTGTGCTGCCAACATAGCACAGAAGACTCTCACAGTGAGTGAAACCACCTGTGGTTCAGTAAAATAAAGAACATAACTACAGAATCCCTGTGAATCCCACTCCTCAACCCTTGATCTCAGGCTTACCAGCACCTAGTTCCACATAGAGATCTATACGTTCAATGTGGTAAATAGGCAGACTGTACAGGAGTGGATTACTTGGGTCTGAAGTAGCTTAACAAGACTTGACTTTGCCAGTTAATACTGAAAAAATTTTATGGATAGGCATGCTTTTATCTGTCATTAACATTTTTCCTCCTCATCCTTACAGGTTGTACTATTGATGATTATTGTCTATATTCATAGACGACCTCCAGTCTAGATAGAATGTGAGCTGTAATAGAATAACAGCCAGAACTGATTGCCTCCCAAGAACAGGGAATTCTAACTGAAAAACTCCTGAACTGCCCTATCCCAAGTGGCAACCATGTGTAATCTACTTAGAAATCTGCCTATGTTTAACTGGAATATGAAATAGCTCACCATCTGGATAGGAGCAAATCCCTAGTTGGAGCATATCAAACCCAGTGGAGATGATAGCATGCTATGTAAGCAATCCCACGTGTATGCACAGTGTCAGCATCATCCAGGAGCTTATCAGAAATACAGCACACCAAGCTCCATTCCAAACCTTTTGAATTAGACTCCAATCTGCATTGTAGAAAGAGTCCCTGTTCATTTGAATACACATTAAAGTTTAGGATCCACTACATTAGGATAAAATCCAAACTCTTTCACATGACTCAAAAGGCCCATTATGGACTAAATCACTTACCTTGCCTGCTGGTTCTCGTCACAGCTCCAATCTATGAGAATGGTGCAGAGTCCCCTCTTTCTAGATTCTAAAGTGTCTGTTTGATTTCCTGAACACATTTCCCCACACCACCCCAACTCCTTTCTTGATAGTCCCTACTTACTCTTTAGATATTCACCCAAGAAACTTCCTCTGGTCGGTTGAGATAGGTGTTTCCACTGGAATCTTTAATGCTACACTATACTTCTTAATCATAGAACTTCTCTCACTAGTGTGGGGGTCTCTGTCCTCCAAGACTGTAAGTACTCTAGAAACAGAAACAGTCTTATTTCTTTGTTACAGTAAACAAAGCCCCCAAAACTTTCCATGTTGATTGAACTATAAATATTCATGTACGAAATGTTGAAGGAGGAAGGGAGAAATATGTCCCATAACCCAGTTATGTTCTAATTTCTTTTTGTTTTCTACTATATTATACAGAAAAATAATTTTGTAGTTGTGGACTATGGGGGAAGCTAGTTCTAGAAAACTACCCTGAATGTAGTAGAAAGATGCATTCAGATAGTTACTTGGATACAATTAGAAAAGAAGAGGCATTCCAAAAACAGTATCCCAGATAAAAGAAAACACAAAGCCAGATAAAATATCCAGGAAGTTGTTAATCGGAAAGGAACAATCAATATGCAAAACTTTGAGAGCATAAAATTGGAACAAGATGATTTGAAGTGGAATAGGAAATGTGGAAAAATTTACTATGTCAAGGAACATGAAAAACTTGTAAAGAGCAGTCTGCAAACTCAGGAATGAATGGTTCAGAAAAAAAGCAAATACCCCATCTGCTCAGATTTTTATTTTTACTTAAAGGATATTTCTTTTTCCTCTCTCCCTCACTTCTGCATCTGTAAATGATTATCAGTACTTAACACAGAAGAGAATTTCACACTCCACATGATGAGATTTGCATTTTTAAAATGCTATCATATTCTATGTAGCTGCAATGTGTAGAATGAAATATTGAGTTTCCAGATCAGAAGCAAGAAGACCAGTGACAGTAAACCAAGCAAGTAATTATAAAACCCTGGCCAGAGAGAGTGGTACTGAAGGCAAAGAGGATGCAATACAATAGAGTAATATTAAAGGCAGGGTTCCTGAAATGGACTTTCACTAGCTATCTGTTAAAAGTACTTTAATATCTGATTATATCCAACATATTGCTGAAGAAATTGTAAGTAGTTAACCTCAGTTTAGTTATATTAGTACTATACATAAAGAAGGGGTAGAGTTTGATCTGCATACCTGTTCGCTGCAAGATTGAGCCAGAAAATTGATTTTTTAACTAAATTTTTGATATTTATGTAGTATGACTACAAATAAAAAGGATTCTAAAATATCTACTGGCTGAGTACTATCTTCAAGAGCACTTTTCCATCTTTTGTTTTATGATCAAGCAAATGGAAAACTTTACGTAAGACTCTAGAACTAAATCTTAAATGGACTTCAGGGAAATCCTACCTCTTACCCATTTTAGAAAAAAAAAATCATAGCCTAATTTAAAATACATTCACGAAATAAAAGGAGGTTCTTTCTAAGAGAACAAACAAAGTCCCATTAAACTAAGGGATAGCTATGTTATACAGGCTCTTACTCTAGAAAAAGAGCATCCAACGCATGGCCTGAAGTCTGTATGAGACCCTGCACAGCTAGCAATGTGCTCCCTCCCTTCCCCCCCTTCTTTAAACTTTTAACATTATTGTGTGACTTTTAATATTTTTCATGATTTCCTTGTGCAGTGCCTGAGCACAGACTGCCAAGGCAACAACGGAACACTGTGTATATGCTGGGGTGGGGGTGTGTACAATTCTAACTCTACCCCTTTTATGAAGCTGAACTGAAACTTGTTAACGTAAGACAGTACATATACTTGTGTGACCTAGTGAGTTTATCTTGTCAATTGGCAATAACAGTATCTCGATTACCTACATGTGTGCATGCCTCTGAAGACAAATGCTTGGTTTTATTACACAGACATAAAATTTTCCTTTTTAATTATTAATCTCATACTTCTATTATCTCTGAAAGTAATCCAATGTGTTAAAATATAATTGCTAACATAGATTTAGCAGCTGTGGTATAGGAAGTACAAAATATATCAAAATAGTGGTTTTCTTTGCTCATGATAGTGTTTTAATTGCATATACGATATGATTAATACTAAAAAAACAAAGGGTTGCATATTTATTAATGTTGCAGAATGACTTCAACATCATTGCAAAAGTAAACAGGATGCCCAAAAAGAAAAATTGTAGATGAAGGAAGAGCATTCAGTGAGAAACAGACAAATGAATACATTTTTTGTGACAAATAATGTAATTGTGTTTAATTTGTAGGCAAATGAGGTTAATTTTCAGAGATTACAATTCGAGAAGATATTATATGCTAAAACATGTTGCAAACTTCAGTGCTTATCAAAAAATGTTTCATAAAAACAAAATAATAAGCTATCATCTCCAGTAAAAAAATCTTTTACAGATATAACTCAAACTCTTATAAATGCTAGTTATGTGGTATAAAATGCAATTGCAAACAAAAATCAAAACCATTTACTGATAGTTAGTTTATTAAGCAAGCAAAGCATGGAAAGTGTGACAGATATAATTTGTCCTCATAAACAAAAACAGGTTTTTTCCAAAATCAGTTTGTCTCACCATACTGTAGCCAGCTGAATTAAAGAAATAGGAAAATAAAGAAATATTTGGAAAGCAAACACTTCTCCATATATTTTTCTAGTTCTTTAATTTTAAGTAGTAAGTTTTGGTAATAGATGAAAGTTATGATAATACAGATAATGGTGTAATTGGTCATCTTTAACAGAGGTAGTGATAACAAAAACAGTATCACTTAAGAAACGACTTCTTTGATACTATTAAAAGACACAACTGAGTCTCTCAATCTCTGTAAAGCAGTAAAAATTACATTAAAGCAGTTTAATGTTTGTCAACACATTGAGTATGGCTACTGATGGTCCTTCAGTGATGGCTGGAAAAAAAAGAAGGACTTATAAAATTAAAACAAAACAATGAGATTGCTGGCATCAATTCATATTTGACAAAATATTACTGCATTGTACATCAAGTAAATTTGTGCATGAAAGCTTCAAACATGGATATTGTGCAAATCCTCATCAAAGTTGTGAATTTCATGAATATTGAATCATCACCTATTCCAGGAATTCATTAAAAGTATGGATGTCATTTTTTTTATGTAGTGTATTACATTTATTGATTTGTTTATATTGCACAATTCTTGCATCTCTGGGATAAAGCCTACTCAGTCATGGTGTATGATTCTTTTGATGATTTTTTGCATTCTGTTTGCCAGTATCTTGTTGAGGAGTTTTGCATTTATCTTTATTAAAGAGATAGATCTGTCGTTTTCTTTTTCAGTTGGTTTCTTGTTTAGTTTGAAATCAGGGTAATGTTAGCATCCAGGAATGAGTTTGGAAATACTCCTTCCTTTTCAATTTCATTAAGGAGTTTTAGGACGATTGCTGTTATAGCCTACCCAAAGGTCATAGAATGCAACAGAGAATCCATCAGGTCCTGGGAGTTTTTTAGTTGATAGGATTTTTATTACTGCTTCAATTTTATAGCCTATTATTAGATTTTTCAGAGTTTTAGTCTTCTTGGTTGAGTTTTGGAAATTCTTATATGACTAAGAATCCATCCATTCCTTCAGATTATCCAATTCGTTGGAGTGCAATTATTACAGTAGTTACTAGTGATATTCTGGATTTGGTGTGTGTTGTGATTTTGCCTTTTTTGTTTCTAATTGCATTGATGTGGGTCTTTTCTTTCCTTCTTTTGCTGAGTTTGGCTAAAGAACTTTCTGTTTTCTTTATTCTTTCAAAGAATCAATTTTTTTGACTCATTGGTTCCTTGTATTAATTTTAAGCTTGATTTTGTTAATTTTCTTTTATTTTTAAGAGAATAAAACAAAACAAAGCAGAACAGAACAATGTAAGCAATACAGGACTTCAAAACAAGACAACAGGAAATAAACAGTGGCTACCACAGTCTCTTGTTTTCTTCTAAATAGTTGTTCATACCTTCACACACAATAAATTCAAACAAAGCAAAATAGTATAAAACCAATCAGAACAAAAGAATGAAAGCATTACATGCCTGCAAAACCAGACAATAGAAAATCAACAATGGTTACCATATTGTCTCTTGTTTTCTTCAAAATAGTTGCCCATACCTTCTCACATATTGCAATAAAATAATAGAAAACAGACTAAAACCAAACAAATTGAAGAATAAAAGCATTATTGGACTTCCAAACATGATGATAAGAAATCAGCAATAGCTACCAAAAGGTCTTGTTTTCGTCAAGGTAGCTGTTCATACCATCACACATAATGAAATCAGTTCTTATAAACTCTTTTGGAGTAGTCCTAGGCATGTATAAGCCTATTCATGTACATCTATTAGAGGGAATAACAAAACAAAACACAAGAAAAACAAGAAACAAAAGAGACAAATAAATAACAATAACAGAGAGCCCAAAACAATAACAATATAGGCTTTGAAAACAAGGTGGAAAGAACTTAACAAAGGTTGTTATTTTGTATAGTTATCTGTAAGTTACTCAAATTATCAGATACAGACATGCAAAATTGATCTAATCCTATGAACATTAACTGTTTTGTTCCAAGAACTAATAGAATTAGTGGCACAATCGTGTTAGCTATCTTAAGTGTATATACACAATTTTGTGTCTTTTTTCTTTTCCTTTCCTTCTTTTCTCCTTTTCCCCAAGTTATTTTTCCCTTTTGAGCAGTTTCTTACCCATTCACAATATTTATTGAAGATTTTGTATCTCATTTATTCTTTAAGTTTCTTACACTAGGGAGACAATATGGTGTTTACACATGTGGGTTTGATTTATTTCACATATGAGTATGGTCTCAAGTTGCATCCATTTGCCTATAAAAGCCTCAATGTGATCCTTCTTTATAACTGAGTAGTACTCCATTATATTAAAAAACACACACACACACATATTTTTTTTCCATTCCTCAGTTGATGGGCATTTGGGTTGTTTCAAATTATTTGGTTATTGCAAATTGTGCTGCTATAAACATGGGTGCACATATATCACTGTGGTATGACATTTTCAATTCTTCTGGGAATATGCCCAGAGGCAGAATAGCTGGGTCAAATGGGACCTCCAAGCCCAGCTTTTTGAGGAACCTCCAGACTGATTTCCACAGTGGTTGCACCAGTCTACACTCTATCAACAGTGGAGAAGGATCCTTTTTCCCTGCAGCCTCTCCAGCATTTGTTATTGGTTGTTTTTTTATCTTGGCCATTCTTTCTGGAGTAAGATGGAATCTCAGTGTTGTTTTAATTTGCATTTCTCTAATGACCAATGATGCTGTACATTTTTTCATGTATTTACTTGCCATTTGTATTTCTTCAGCTGAGGAGTGTGTATTCATCTCAGATGCCCATTTTTGGATTGGGTCTTTGAATTTTGGGGGCCTGATTTTTAAAAAATTTTTTATATGTTCTAGATAGACATCCTTTGTCTGAGGGGCAGGGCAGTTGACTAAGACTTTTTCCCAATTTGCGGGTTTTCTTTTCACTCTGTTGGAGATTCTTTTGACATACAAATGTTTTTTAATACAATGAGATCCCATATGTTGATTCTGGGAAGTATTCCCCATGCTGTTTGATTTTTGTTCATGAATTCTCAGCCTACACCTATGTCTTCAAGATTTCTACCTACTTTGTCTTCCAGCAAATTTAGTGTTTGTTTTAATATCTAGATCTTTGATCCATTTTGACTTTGGTTTAGTGCATGGTGATAGATATGGGTCTAGTTTTAGTTTTTGGCATATGGAAAGCCAGTTTTTCAAGCACCGTTTATTAAAGAGGCTCTTTCTTCTAGTGAACATGTTTGGCCCCTTTGTCAAAGATAAGGTGGCTGGGTGTGTTTGTAGTTGGGGTTGTATCTTCTAATATACTCCATTGATCTTCAGGTCTGTTTTGATTCCAGTACCATGCTGATTTTATCACAGTGGCTTTGTAGTATAACTTCAGGTCAGGGATTGTGATGCCTCCTGCCTTTCCTTTGTTGCCCAGAATCGCCTTTTCTATTCTAGGTCTCTTCTGGTTCCAGATGAATTTTAGGAAGGATTTCTCTAGGTGTGTGAGGTATGCTAATAGTATTTGGATGGGAATTGCATTAAATTTGTATAACAATTTTGGGAGAATGGACATTTTCACAATGTTTGTTCTTCCTATCCATGAACAAGGAATGTCTTTCCATTTTTTGAGCTCCTCTTTGATTTCTTTTTTCAGAGTACTGTAATTTTCACTGAAGAGATCTTTTACTTGCTCTGTTAGATTGATTCTTAAGTATTTCATTTTTTGGATGCTATTGTGAAGAATGTGGTTTCTCTTATTTCTCTTTTAGTGAGTTTGTTGTTTGTGTACATGAATGCTATTGATTTCTGAATGCTGACTTTGTATCCAACTACATTACTGAATTTGGTTATTACATCTAGAAGTCTTTCAACTGAATTTTGGAGGTCTTCTATGTAGAGTATCATGTCATCTGCAAATAGTGATAATTTAACTCCTTCCTTTCTTAACCTTATTACTTTTATTTTTTTCTGTTGTCTAATTGCTCTGGCTAATGTTTGCAGCAGTATATTAAATAGGAGTGGTGATAGTGGACATCCTTGTCTTGTTCCTGAGTTTAGAGTGAAAGCTTTCAGTTTTTGACCATTTAATATGATGCAATTTTGTTAATTTTCAATTCAATTTTCATAATTTCCTTTCCAGTACTAGATTTGGGCTTGGACCATTCTTTTTCTCTAGGATCTTGAGGTGAATCATTAGATTTCCTAATGTGAGCATTCACAGAAATAGCCTTCCCTCTTAGTGCTACTTTTATTGTATCCCAAAGGTCCTGATATGTTGTACTAGCATTGTCTTTAAGTCTAGACATTGTTTAAATTCTTCTTTGATTTCTTCTGTGAACCATTAAGTGCTCAGGATTGTGTAATTTTGTTTCCAGATGCTTATAAAATTTCTGTGGTTTCTGTTGTGATTGGTTTTTACTTTTAAGGTGCTATGATCATGTCAACCTATACAGAAAAAGCCTTTGACAAAATTCAATATTCATTCAGGATTCAAAAAAAAACTGAGGAAAACAGGTAGAGAAACACCTTATCTCAATCTGATAAAAGCCATTTATGACAAACCACTGACTGGAATCATATTAAATGAGGAAAAGTTGAAAACATTCCCTCTAAAATGAGAAACAAAAGGAGTATGTTCATTATCACCACTCCTGTTTAATACAGTACTCAAAATGTTAACAACCAAGCAAGAAAAAGAAATAAAAGGGACACGTACTATACAGGTAAAGAAAGAGTCAAATTATCACTATTTGCAGATGACATGATCCTCTACATGGAAGATGCAAAAAATTTCATCAAAGGACTAAAAGAACTAACAACCAAATTCAACAATGTAGCAAGCAGGATACATAACACAAAATCAATAGTATTTCTGTACCCCAATAATGAACCCTGCAGGGGAAAAACTAAGAAAACAATATCAACCTCAATAGATTTAAGAAAAATTAAACACCTAGCAATTTACCTAACCAAGGAAATAAAAGATGTCTGTAACAAAAACTCAATTCTCTGAAAAAAGAAATTAAAAATGATATTGGAAGAAAGAAAGACATCCACTTCCATTGAGTAGATAGAACCAATATTGGCAAATGACCATACTTCCAAAACTGAAATACAGATTTAATGCAACCTCAACCAAAATACCAACAGCATTCCTTACACAAATATAGAAAACAATCCTAAAATTCATATGGCATGACAAGAGACCTAGAATAGCAATAGTAATTCTGGGCAATAAAAGCAAAACAGGAGGCAACACAATGCAAGATTACAAGTTAATTACAATGCTATAATGACAGAAACATCATGATAATGGCACAAAAAAACAGACATATGAAACAATGGAACAAATATAGGATGAGGAAACAACCTCAGGCACATTCAGCTATTTAGTCTTTGATGAAAGCACCGAAAACATATACTGAAGGAAAGAGAGCCTTTTTATCAAATGGTGCTGGGAAAACTGGCTATCCATGTCCAGAAGACTGAATCTGCATCTGTGTCACTCACCATGTACTAACCTAATATTAAAATGGATTAAAGATCTAAATATTAAAACAGAAAAAAATATCCTACTGGAAGATAAAACTCTTAAAGTCTTAGGCATAGTCAAGGACTTTCTGAACAGAACCTCAATTGTGCAAGAAGTAACATTATCAATTTAACCGAGTGCATGTTAAAGGAAAAAATCCAGAGTGTCTATAATGTTTTAACAATAAGTACTAAATGTAAAAAATACTATTCATTAAAGGATATTACATATAGAGAAAACCATCAATGGAAAGCAATCCTAAAATGCCAGGATAGTAAGGTTAGCAAAAACTTTAATACAAGTGTTATGAATATGTTCAAAAAACTGAAGGAAAGTGTTTTTAAGTAATTAAAGGAAATGAAGGTTTCAATGAAAAATAGAGACTAAGCTTATAAATGAAAATTATAAAAATTAACTAGAAAAATTCTACTTTTTTCAGTGAATGTGACAGTAACTTCTACTCTTCCAGAACTTGAAAGCCAGTAAAATGCAAGAAACAATTGATGCAAGACAGTATACCAAACAAAAGGACTATTATCTTACTGAAAAGGGAGATAAATTAAGAAATAAAATTATCAGAACCTCTTGCTTGGAGGCATTTCTATGACACCACAGATAAGGATAACATAGGTAGTTAGTCAATTTCACTGAGTTATAGAAAGAGAAATGATCTTAGAAGGAGATAATAACTACTGGCTTTTGAAGTAAAGTAGAAAAAATAAGGTAGTTGTAGACAGAGAAAATTCTCCAAAGACTTATATAAAGCTTCTCTTAAATATTTGGCTGATAATCTTACCAAGAGAATGGAAAGAAAAACACAGATCAGTGTGATTAGAAATGAAAAGGGCAAAATCACAAGCAACACCACCTAATCCAGAAAATTATTAGCAACTATTTCATAAACATATATGCCAAAACATTGGAGAACTCAGGAGAAATGGAGAGATATCAGAACCAAACAAAGAAGACTGAAAAAATCTTAAACAATCCATTAACAGGCAATGAAATTTAAGCAGTAGTCAAAGCACTACTCACTAAGAAAAGCCCAGGACCTAATGGATTCAAGATCAAATTCTACAGGAACTTCAGGGATCTAACACTAATACTCCTCAAACTCTTTCATGAACTGTATAGGGAAGAAATGCTTCCAAAGTCATTCTCAGAAGTTGATCCTTAAACCAGAAAAGAATCCAACCAAAAAGAGAACTACAGGTGGATTTCTCAAATGCACATTAATACAGAAATCCTTAGCAAAATACTGTCAAACAGAATGCAACAAATCATCAAAAAGATCATACAACATGACCAAGTAGGTTTCATTTCAGAGTTGCAAAGATGGCTCAACACATGTGTTGTAGTCAGGGGCTGCAGGAGAAAGATTATAATCAGGACACAGAATTTATAATGTTATTTATGATGGTTACCCAGTGTTAAACACAAGAAAGTGCAGGAAATCTGTCCACAGCACCAAAATCTGTGCTGGGAAGGCCCAAAGGCCAGCGGTGGAAGCTAGAAAGTCTATGCCAGCAGGATTAAGGATCTGTGCTAGTAGATTGAGGGTTCTATAGTGGATCCAAAAAATGACACTCAAATAAGAACCAGGGATCCCCAAAAAGTACCACAGCCATCCTCAGCAACAATGAGGTCCCGCACTCCTCTGATTATGAGAACAGTCGAGTACATGCCAGGAAGCCAGCGTGACAACTTCTCCTGGAGTTTAAACAGCAACGATCTTCCCCTCTGGAGCCAGGAAGTGATACTCAATATAAGGACCAGAGCTCCCCAAAGTGAACCACAGCCACTCTTGGTGGCAAGGTCCCGAGCTCCTCTGATGACAATGGCCAAATTCATATCGGGGGAGCCAGCTTTACAAGCTCCTCCAGGAGAACCAATGACTCCAAACAGCAGCACTTAGGAGAACCCACAACACCACCACTCTTCCTCTGCATGTCTCTTTTTATGCTGGTAACTTTCCTCAGGTGGGCCATCTACACTCAGCACCATGCTGATTTAATTCAGCTGGTGTTAAGTCGACCACCAGTTTTTAATCTATAACAATATGCAAATCAATAAATGCAATTCGTCACTTAAACAGAAATTTTACTAATCTAAAAAAAAAACGCTAAAGAAAATAGGCATACAAAGATCTTTTCTCAATCTGTAAAAGTCATTTAAGCCATTTATGGCCAATATACTGACGACACATACTAAATGGGGAAAAACTGAGTTTTCCCTCTAAAATCCAGAGCAAGACAAAGATGTCCATTATGACCACTTCTGTTCAACATAGTCCTTGAAACATTACCCAGACCAATCAGACAAGAGAAAGAAATAAAAGTGATACACATAGGAAAAGATGAAGTTAGAATATCATTGTTTGCAGATGACAGTATCCTTGACTTAAAAGACCCCCCCCCCTTGGACAGAGCACTTGAATCTAAAATACATAAGGAAGTAAAAAAATTAAGCTCCTCAAAATAAAAAAAATCAGTAAAAGATGGGTACCCAAAACAAATACATACTTCTCAGAAGAAGTACAAATGTAGCCAGGCATGGTGGCGCACTCCTGTAATCCCAGCGCTCAGGAAGCTGAGGCAGGAGGATCGTTGCCAGTTGGAGACCAGCCTGGGCTACAAAGTGAGCTCAAGGCCAGCCTGAACAGCATAGTGAGACCCTGTCTCAAAAAGACAAGGGCAGGGGATTTAGTTCAGTGGCATAAGCGCCTGCCTGGCAAGCACAAAGTCATGAGTTCGATCCCTGGTACCAAAAAAAAGAAGTACAAATGTTCAATAGTTACATGAAAAACCATTCAACATCTCTAGCCATTAGAAAAAATAAAAACTACTTTGATGTGTCATTTTACCGGAGGAAAAAAATGGCTATTATTAAAAAAATCTAATAATAACAAATGATGGTGAGGATGTAGGGAAAAACAAACTCTTCTACATTGTTGATGAGAATCTGAACTAGAGCAACCACTATGGAAATTACTGTGGTGAGTTCTCAAAAAATTACAAACATAAATCTTCATTTGACCCAGCTATCCCTCTTCTAGGTATCTTCCCCAAAGAGTTAAAATTTAATGTTACAGGAATATATGCATACCCATGTTTACAGAAGCACAAATTTTAAGAGCTAAATCTTGGAAAGAGCATATATGTCCATTAACAGATGAATGGATAAGGAAAATGTGATATTTATACACAAGGTAGTTCTACACTTCCATAAAGAAAGATAACAAGGAACTCTTAAGTAAATGGATGCAACTTGAGAACATAATGTTAAGTAAAATAAGTCAGACATTCAAGCTTAAATATCATATGATTTCTCTTACATGAGAAACTCAAAATATTCATATATGCAAATGTGAAAATGGGAAACAGAGTGAAAGATGATAAATAGGAAGTGGACAGAGAGTCAGATGGTTCCCCAAATTACACATGCCATTGTTTCAAAAATATTTTAATATACATGCTAATTGTTTCATTTATATTACTGGTTTCTCTTCATTGAAAAGAAAGATTTGTGCTAATATCTGTTTGTTTCTTCTTTGTAAGAGGGAATTTCTTTCATTGATGTCTTGTACTTGAAGTAACTACTTTGATGGTAATGATATGCAGAAAGCATCTGATACTCAGATGTCCATGTGTTTGCTAAAGGCAGATAAATCCAACATCAGTCCTCATAGCTTTCCAAGTCCAGAGTAGCCAGATGACTTCAAAGTAGCTTCACCACCAATAAGTTTTTTTTAATTTGAAAAAAACAGAGACACATTAAATACTATCCATAAAAATCTCATTGAAATGCTTTGAAATTTAATAATGGAAACATTTGAAGTAGCAAAAATTATGATTCAGGTAAGACATATTGAACATAAGCTAGAAATGTGGCCTCTCCACAAATAACCACTTAAACATTTTGCCTCCTTCTTTTTCCTTTGCTAGGGCCTTCCACACCAGGTATATTAGTCAGATTTCCCAACTCTGTGACACAGTACTTGATTCTCAACAATTTAAAGGAGGTACGTTTTAGTTCGTCTCATGGTTTCAGGGGATTTGCTCCATGGTCCACTGTTTCCCAGGCAGAAACATCATGGGAGTATGGTGTGGCAGAACTAAAATGCCTAGTCCATTCCAGCTGAGAACCCGAGCAAGGAAACAGCACTAAAGAAGACGGGATGAGGGATCAGAAATAGATTCCAAGTTCGCAACCTCAGTTACCCACTCAGGCACACCCATACTCTTCCAACCCTCTGTGTAGTTCCCAAGCTGATCAAATTGACAATTAAGCTGAAATGTCATAACATGTCTTCAAGCTTATTTATTTAGTTTTACCTTCTTTTTTTGCACCTTGAGCAAAAAGTCATCATCACTGAGATTTTGATCACAAGAACATGCCCAAGTTCATCACTTCTTTGTCGTATCACAGCAAATGGATGTGAGCTCAACTTGTGAACTTATTAGAAATCTGAACTACTTCCTAAAATCATGAATTTTAATTCAATTACTCTCATGTTTATTTCAAGAATTATTTAAAAACAATTTTATGTTGGGCTTTTGGTGGACTAGCCAAGGCATTCATTGGTTTGGCTACAAAGTACAAAAATTTTAAGACCCATCTTATCTTCCACATCTTGTATCCAGTTTAACAAAGAATTTCTGATGTACAAAATTAGTTTTTTAGAACTAGTTGTACAGGGCAGGAAACTAAGGATAGAAACAAGAATAGAAATAGAGTTGGTGACAGAATACAAGATAAATGTGATACTCTCCTTTCTCAACTTTCCCAAGCCAAAGATGGCTGTTTTTAATAAGGGGCCCAAGTCTAGTTCCAGTCTTTGTGTTTAAGGAACCTACAACTGCAGTTACCAACGCCTCTTTCATTGCTTCCTGGGAAACACACATCCCTGTAGAACTCTTCCATTCTACCTCATTCTTCGTCCTTCCAGATTGTAAACAGATTAAGATCATAGAAAATAATTATCTTTATAACTCATTAGCCACCATAAGGCTTTGCACAAAGCAGACATTAAACACATGTTCATTGAATAAAAATTGTTGCTTATGTAACCCCACCTCAAGAAGTTTTCAATCAAGCCAGGCATAATGGTGCATCCCTGTAACCCAGCACTTCGAAGGCTGAGGCAAGAGGATTGCCACAAAGTTTTGAGGCCAGCCAAGGCTACAGAGTAAGTGCAAGGCCAGCCTAAGCTACATATCAAGACCAAAAGAAAACCAAAAGAGAGAGAGAGAGTTTTCAGTCATTCGATGTTTCCAAGTTCTCTTCTAAAAGCTAAATTGTATTTATCTTCAGCAAAGTAAACAAAATGCCAATTAACGCATGCATACAATATAAGGTCTCACAATATGTAACACTTAAATATTGTTTATAAAACCACACGAAGTACTTATGGCTCTTTTGACCTGAGAGTATGACTAAGATCATTGTAAAACATATCAATCACTGGTAGAATGCTTCATTCCAAATGTGCGTGCACAACTCTTTCTAATCTTAAAATACGTCACATAAAGATAAAATACAAAAGGTGCACAGATAAATAATCATGATTAAACATTAAACTTCACTGAAGGCAGATTTACAATGCAGTTACAGCACTCAAATTTAAATTAGATATGCTTTGATTCTGTGTAAGTACATTCTTGGGTGCTAGAATGAATAGATTAGATATATAAGGCCACAGATTACCATGATTAAAAATGAATGAGTCTTGTTTCTTTGCCTCATATCAGGGGAAGGTTTTGGTGGCAATCCCAGGTTTCTAGATTTGCATAAGCAATAACAAAAGAAGTAGTGACCACTTTCTTCCTGAATTAACATGGGTAGAGAATTTTTTACTTCTATTCTCATCAGTTTTTAGTCTTATCTTCTTATTGACAAATGAATAATTTATATGATTTTATTAAATATAACCTATCAAGAAGAAATGTGATTTCATAAATCAGTTAAACAGAATTTCAGGAGAGGCCAGGGAGGGAGGCCATGTGAGGAGGCAGGGGTGAAAATCTGTTTTTCCGAAATCAGCAAAAATGTTCAACCCATAATGGCTCTGATGAATTCAAAGAGCAGAATAGATGACATTTTTGTTGTGAATAGCTGGTACCAGGGTAAATTTTTTTAAAAAAATTAAAAACAAAAGCACAGTGTCAGGAGAAGCGCAAGGAGCAGCACAGAGAGAAGCCGCCTCAGGATCAGAGTCCGAGATGATCAGATTGAACATTTCAAGTTGTGTGTGATCATCATAAACATATTTGGACCCTGAAGTCCCAAGTTGGTGAAGGCAGGAAAGCAAATACTCTAAAGGTCATAGGAACATAAAGAAGCATTCCGGGAAAGGCCAGTACAGTGCGTATAGTAATATATATTTAAAGGGCAGAGGATGTAACTACTGAACTCATTATCGGTCAGGATGCAGGACAGTGGGCTGAATGCCGTGTTCCCTAATGCCCAAATCCAACAAACCACAGGGCACACAAAAGCCCCAGTCTGCTTGAAATTGCTCAGAAAATGTGCTACAAAAAACCCACAGCGAATCAATCTATTGTGATTTCAAAAATGTGTGCATCTTTAGTTTGAAGCCTATATAACTACTGTATAGTAAGTCTGGTAAAGAAAACCACACAAGGCATAACTGATTAATAGACCAACTAGAAAAGTAAGAACAAATAACAATTAGCTTTTACCCAAATAAAAAATCTGTGTGGAAACAGATTGATAATTCAGGGTTCTCTAATGTACTGAGGTATCCAGTTATGAAGAAGATATGCAAAAGAAAAAGAAACTTCCACTCACAGAGCACCTGGTATATGCCTTGTGCACCGCTTAAAAAGAGAACTAATAAGTAATAATGAAAATGTAAAGTTTACTCTTTTCTTAAATTCATGCTGAAAATTTTTAAATACAAAAATTTTAAATATACATATCATGCTGGTATCTTCATGGAATATTAAAGGGGTCAGTGTGTTTTGGCTCCTTAATTTCCTGAGATGAATAGCTAGAGCAATAACCAAGCCCTCCCACAATAATCCTTTGGTGTCCTTGCCAGAGACAGAACCCAGGCCTAGATGGAAATGATTCATTCATTTAATCCAACCCTTGGAAACACATAAAGGAACACTTAAAGTTTGTACCTTTTCTTTAATCAATTGTTTGTAAACATTTAAAAAGATCACTAATAAAAATCTGAGATATTTGTAATGCAAATCTTTTATTTTTCTCTTTATGTGTCATATATGTAAAAATACAGCAGGAAAAATTCTTCACTTAGAGTCACCTTTCTTCTGTCAACCAAATGGAGTGAAAATACATCCCAACTTCTTGAGAAAGCCCAGAATATGCATCCTACTGCTTCATGGAGATTTGATTATGCAGTTATTCATCAAGTTCTCATTTAGGCAATAGAATAATGAAAACAAAATCATAGTGAAATCAACAATGAGGATGAAATTATACCAAGAGGGAAGTTTTAGAAAGCTGTGTTAAAGTTTTTTTTTTTTCCTTGCTGGCCCATTAGCCTAGCCTTCTGGATGTTGGTCAGGAATCACTTGCCAGTGAATATGATGAAGAATTTTCAAGATGTGTTGATGGAACATTGGAAGGTCCTCATTTTACCTCTGCCTGCTGGCATTCTTCTGTGTCTGCTTAGGGTTTTTATGAAGGAGAAAGTTATTTTAACATCAGAAGACTTTTAAAACTGCTATGGCAGTCAAAATTCATGATGTTGTTCTCCAATTACTCCATAAAGTAGACAATAGTAATAATCTTGATTGTGTCCTGGCTCAAGCACAAATTTTAAGTAACTCCCCTAAGCAATGCATCACATCTCAGAGCAAAGTTTGAAACCAAGAATCCAGCTCTGTGAATGCTACCAATAGGAATACAGGTGTTTAAAACTATTGGTTACAGGTGAGTTTAACAGAAAAATAATTATAGAGGCAGGATGCTGAAAAGCTAGTCTGGAGTTGGCAGTGGAAAGTTACTACTCAAAAGCAACCCCTTGACACTAGTTCAAAACTGCACAAATGTTCTTGATTCTTTTCCTCATTCATTAAATAAGATCTGAATAAACTGATAATAATGAAGAGAATTGTAGGTATACATAAAGAAATTGGAGACTTTAACAATTTTCTGGAAGTCTGAAAATACATGTAAGTCTGCTGATGAAAAAGTAAGACAAGCTAAATAGAGGTGAAAGCCAAACTCCCCATTAGAACCCCAGAATGGTCTAAGGACAGAGTATTTAGGCGCAGAGCACAGAAGTGAATGAAATAAAGTAGGAAGACATTTAATGTCTGTCTAAAGAGCTAATACGCTTGTATCTACACACCACACTTCTTACTTCCCTCTTTCCATCATATAACACACTCTCCTGAAAACCTTTGAAAAGGTGCCTAGAGAGAGTTATATTTCTTGTATGGGTGTGGATATTCAGAAGTAGCCCTCATTCTAGATTTGGGGGAACATCTCATTTACAACATAGCTGTCTGTCTCTGACCTGAAGGAATAATTGCCAATCAACAAGGCTTATCCAGAGAGAGAATTCTCAAAATGCCTTTGCATTCAGGGAAGGGCCCTACAGGGATAGGTACTTACACAACATCAGAAATCCATACCAAATACTTGCCTTGAACAACCCATTTCAAAATTCTGAAATATAAACAAATAACCTTTGATTACTAGTCATACAAAGACACCTAGAGGCAAAGAAAAGAGTAAGATAAACAAGTAAAACTTAAATCTGTTAAACACATACTGCAGGAAAGCGAAAACACTTTACAATTGCTAACAATCCTCCCAGAGAGATCATAGGATATTTGCATCCAAAAACTGATATCTGCTCATCAGTCCTAGAATGCAAATAGTCAAAATTAGAACCATAATCAATGTATTCTAAGAAATCTAAATTCATATAAGGAATGGAATGCCTCTAGTCAATAGATAGAAATAATTAAATGCTGCAAGAGGTTTAGAAGTTTAAACTTCGGAAGAGATTCTCGAAAAAATAACAAAAAACAGAAGATACTTTAAAAATTATTTACTAAAAACAAAATCTAAAACAAATCCTAAATTCCTAATTTTTTAACAATTACATTAGGAAAAGAATTCATTTGACTTGGATGTTTAAAATGTAAACATCCTAGCATAATTAAATTTTGCCATATATATGTATATGTATACATATGTGTAGATGAATATACATATAATAATATGAATGTTTGTATTACTTTTCTAAATTTAGGCTCAGTTTATAAATTAAGCATAGAAATAATGTTGCTTTTTTGTTTTGTTTTGTTTTTGGTTCCAGGGATCGAACTCACGACCTCACACTTGCCAGGCAAGCGCTTGTGCTGTTGAGCTAAATCCCTGGCCCAGAAACAATGTTGTTACCAAAACAAATATAAAGCTATCTATCTTATATATTTGTGTTAATTTTCTATAATATTTGCAAATAATTTGTATTGCTATATACCAAATTAATAAAAAAAAAAGTCTTTTAGCTTTTAGAGGCTGTCGTATTCACTTTCTCATGGCTGAGACACAATACCTGACGTTCACTTTCTAAAGAAGGAAGGGGTTATTTCAGCTCACATTTTCAGTCCATAGTTGGCTGGCTCCAAGGTAACAATTACAAGATGGAAGAGACTGGTGAAAGAAAGCTGCTCACTTCATGGCAGCCAGGAAGAAGAGAGAGAAGGTAAGAGTCACTGGAGGAGATAGATCCTTCAAATCATGCCTACAGTGACCTATCTGTATTCAGGCCCCACCTCTTTACCAAGTCAGGTATACCCCCACAATCCAGTCATCTACAAACCCCACCTCTGAATGTGTGAAGCTTTGGGGGATATTCCAGATCTAAATCACAACTTTCTACCCCAGGTCTCCAAAAAAGTAATGTGTGTAACTTTATGTAAAATGTATTTAGTCCATCTCTAAGATTTGTCAAATCTTAACACTTGCAACATTGCTGGTAAGTCCAAATCCAAAGTTTTCTCTGAGATTCTAGGCAAAATCTTAGCTGTGAGCTACTGTGAAAATAAAAGAGAGAAAGTTACACACAGTCACCATACAGTGCTTAGGTTAATATTTCCATTCCAAAAATGAGGAATAAGGGGTTTGAACAGAATGGTACCAAAACAATACTGAAAAACAGCAGGGCAAACATAAGGTCCTGTATTCTATGTCCAGCACCTGGTGCAAGTTATAAAGATAAGGTGTGAACTCCTCATTCTTATGGCATTGCAGGTGGCAGTCCATATGACTTCTTTCTTGGGGTGACTTCACTCATGGCCAACAGCTTTCCACAGATGTTCCATGTTTCTTGCTCTTTGAAATGTCTGGGGTCTGTGCTTCCCTTTCATTTTCTCTCTCACAGCTTCCCATACTGTTCTTTCAGGGACACATGTATGACTTCCCAGGCCTTCCACTGAAATCTGGGTAGAAGATTCCCTGACCTCACAACATTTGCATTTTGCATGCCAATAAAACCAGCACCACATGTCTGATGCGAAGGTGTGTCTCTAATTTAAATGGTAGTTAAGCTCCCTTGGATCATGGCTGCAGAAGCTTCCAAGTGCCTGGATGACTGAGTACTGTGAACAGAACAAATTACCCAAGCAGTTCTTCTTAAGCAGGTCACCCTGGGGCTATCTTCTCAAATGAAAGCTTACAGCTTTGAACCCTTGAGCCTAGGATGGGTGAGGTATGGTTAATTTTTGAGTTATTCCAGTGGATCTTTCCTATTATCCTGAAGCACAGTAGTTGGATTCCTTTTAATGCTAACCTTTCAGCAACAAATCTTTCCTGGGCCCCAACTTTATAGACTTCTGAGCACAAGAAAAAAATATCAAATTATTCAGCTCTCCTTTTTGGTTCTAATTCACAGGGTTGATATGGCTAAAAGTTGCCAGTCATATACATGCCACAGTTTCAAACTTAGACTGTGTTGAAATTTCCTCTGCTTTATTTATTAGTCTACCACTCTTAATCATGGTTTTCCACAGTCTCAGGATGCAAGAGAAATGTAGACAATTTCTTTTGCTGGAGCATAACACACACACTCTTGATTCCAACTTCCAGCAGAGTCCTTCTTCCTAACTGAAGCCTCCTGAGCCTGGCCTTTACCATCTGCATTTCTATCAGCCCTGTAGCCTGAGTTCTGACCAGAATCTCCTATCAGGCTTGCTTTATAGCATTCTAGGGTTTCTCTAGCTGATATTCCTAAATCTTTCCAAACTTCTCCCACAAATCAATTCTAAAAACTTCTAAATCACATGGTCAAGTAGTCACAGCAACAACCCTATGTATATTCATTTGAATTTTAAACTGACACTAGGAATTACCTGGTTTACCTTTGTATTTCCTGCATAAAATAGGATGCCTGCTAGGTAGTAACCACACAAAAATTACCTATGGAATAAATAAGCAAATACATCTTAAGTGACAACCTGAAAGTGACTAGAGACAGAAAAAAAAAAGCTGTTAGAAGGACATGAAAAGTTGTCAGCAAAGATCCAAAAATTATAAATATAATTATTTTGGAAAATAAAAGCTCATGTACATGACTTAAAGACATGGAGGAAACAGAAATGGCACTAAAGCATAAGATTGACAGGATGGTGCTGAAGATGCAGGTTAGTGTGAGATCATGAATTTGATTCATGCTTTGTATACACACACACACACACACACACACACAATTGAAAGAATGAATAAGTCAAATGTAACCTGACTTGCTGAATCAAATAGGTTTAAACTTTATCCTATGACATGATGGGTTTAAAAATTCTCACAATTTGTGTGTGATCAAATATTGCATTAGATTATCAGAAATAACAATTCTTGGTATCATAAAAAGCCAAAGGAATTCCTTTGGCTTTTTATGGTTCAAAAGTGGCTCTACTTCCTTGTGGAAATGAACCACCAAAATTCTGTTCTAAATTTTTGTAAGCCTGTTCTATGTCATTTTAAAATCTGGAAAAATATTTTTGTACACTTTTTACTAAATTTGTCCTAAAATACTATGTCACACTTGCTGTTTTTAAATCTGGATGACTAATCATTTAGATGGAAAATATCATTTTCTGGGTTTCTATCAGAGCACAGCTCTGAAAGCTATAAATGACGTCTATGTCCTGGTTGATCGTACGTAACATGATCTTTGGCAAAAAAATGCAGTTTTATCCATCCCTGTCCCATGTGAAATTCTTCCAGACAGGTGTAGTCTGTCTCCTGATTACCTTACCAAGAAGCACTGTTTATTTTAGTATTATAGAGGCCCAGAAGGGGATCCAGGGAACCAGAGTTGGTCCTGGAGTGGCACCTGTATGTAAAATCTTGGACAAGCCACCTCATCTCTCTGAGCCTTTATTTCCCCAGTAGGAAAATGAAAGGAATTGACTCAATTTCCTCCCTTTCTTTAGTCAAGATTTCATGGAATATATTTCATCATGAAAGTCAAAGTGTAGTCTCGTTTCATGCATGAATCTTGGCATCAAAATACAAACAAAACAAAACAAAAACCCTACCTCTCAAGTAAAATAAATTACTACACATTGTTATGAAAGAATTTCACTTCTGCCTCATGATGCCTGGGAGTCAAGGGTATATGCAATGCCTTACTCCCTTGTTCAGTTATCTAACTATTTTTAGACTTTTATTTCCTCACTAAGATCTGCAGCTTCACAGTATCTTTTGGAGGGGGAGAAAAAAAATTCCCTCAATGAATCAGCCTCACTTTAAGAACTGATCAATCTGAATGCTTTTGGCCAGTCAACTTTGCCCTATATTTTGGAATTTTTTTCCTTTTTATATTTCCAAGTAATCTATAAGTTCTAAATATCATGTCAACTAATCAGATTTTCATCCACAAACAATGATTCATGGTTTTACTTGTCAACTTTAAAATATCAAACTTTAAAAATTCCAAAATGATAACATTCACTTATTTGAACTGCTAGGAATGTTTACATATATATAGCTTGTTTAGTTGGTTGGATTTTCCTATATAATTCTCACCAAATTTCAGAACCAGATGGAAGTTAGTCTTATTTTCAAAAAATTATAAGGAAAATCCAAACATTTCCCAGTATAGCAACCTTAGCAATGGTCCAAGTCACAAACCTAGGAGCATTTCTCATTCAGAACAAGATGGCATCACAAAGGAGAAAGTGCTTACACTCCTACAAAGCATGTATTCCTCAACAGTGACGTCTGTTAAGTGAAGATCTTATTAAATGCTATGCACCTAGAATTGTCTAGTGGTTCAACATTCAGTACTCTGAAAAGTATTAGATCTGTGTTTCACCCTATAGAAATATCATGACTATCATAAACAAAGCATCCAATTAAGAGTTGAGATGAAGCTTAATGGCATAATTTTTTTCCTAATCACTTGTGAAAAGTTATCTGATCACCTTGGCCTCAGATTCCACATCTGCAAAAAGGGGGTATATTAGATAACATGTACTCATCAATCAATTAGGAAATCCTATGACTGTATAATTGTAAGTTGGGCAAATTCACTATTTGGTAAGTGTGACTCTGGGTGAAATGAATGTACTGGTCTTAGATAACCTGTTAGGAGCAAGAGTTAATCCAGTGTACTTTTCATTTGGTTATTGTACATAGCTTGTAGATACCTAACACTTGTTCAGTAAATCAACAGATAACCACTGACAAGCTATTACATTCCAAGAAATATGTTAAACTCTGAATTTAAAACATTTATTTCTAAAACTTAAATTATCTGCATTGTTTCTCCCTTACCAAAAGAAACTTTCAGAATAAAACAAAAGCAAACCTAGTCGAGGAATAAAACTCACTGGGAACACTGAAGGGCACAAATGTCTGATGAATTTACAGAACAAATCTCTGGTGTTTCATCAACTAGTACAGATTTTTTTATTATGGCTCATTTTTCAATGTGATCCATCTCCACTGACCTATGCTGCCAACTGTAAAACTTGTACAAATTCTTTCACTATTTAGTCCATGTAGAACTGATTGTTTGCAAGTTATCTCCAATTTTATAGCAACCTAAAAAAAACATGAATATATATATATATATATATATATATATATATATATATAACCTACTCATATAAATCTCATTCACATGTCTAGTATGCTTTGAGAAAGTGTAAAGGGAAAATAACAAACATTTAGAGATCTGTTTTAATGTTTCTGAGTAGGATAGATTTTTTTTATGATTTTCAATAATCATCAAAATGTTAAGAAAGCAATGTTAAAAGTCAGTGCTATTTTCACAGAGAAAGTAATAGAACCATCTAGCTTCCACAAATGTTTTGTGAGCTCTTACTAATGTCTGACATCCCTTTTGAACAGAACAAAACCTTCCATCCACAAAATGAAAAGCTCCCAGGAAAGAGTGAAGCACCCACTTCTATTTATAAATTGTTGTCAGAAGGTAACCCAGACAGGCTTAAGAACAGACAGCAAACAGAAGAGAGCTCCCATAGGACCTGGTGTCAAAGGAAGATAGGAATGGACATTTTCCTTGAAAGGGCAGAATCAGGAAGTACAGGCCAGGGTAAAAAAAAATGTAGTTTTATCCAGGGTTCTGTCATAAAGATGTTTGCAGTATCATCATTTAAGCGTGCTTAAAATCTACTTTAAACTTGCATCTTAGGATCCACAGGGATTTACAGTCATATTTAGGGATCCCTAAATTCTATAAGAATTTTTAATTTTTATGTTTTCAATGTGATACTGAATGCAAGGAAAATTCTTTGGTTAATTGGAAAAAGCAAAACGTATCTTTTGCAATGCTGTTTGCATTTGGAAGGTACTTTTAGGCATAAGGCATCATTTAATATTTGTCAAACAGGGTGTTTGAAATCTATTTACAGTCTGAAATAGTTTCCCCCTTGAGAATAGATTGCTCACTTCTGAGAAACAAAGAATAAACGGGAAAAGCTGCAAAGAAAACAACTGATAGAGGTGTCCAAGTCATTTCCACTCTGTCTGAATCTATTAGACAGAAAAATGGAGAGTTTTTCTCTCAAAGCTCTGCATACAGACCTTCAAGAAAAGCGCAGTACATCATCATGCACAGAACTTCGAAACCCACTACAGAAATGTAACATGTATCTGAAAGCAAGGTGAAGAGGAAACGTTTCTTTGGAGATCCATTGGAGAACAGGATTTTAACATCCCAAATCCTAGAATGATATAAGTTTCAGAATCAAAAGGCGCTTACATTTAGTGATTTTTAACACCTGTCATTGCAATCTGAATCATTTGAGAAAACTTGATAAAAATACACAGGCTTCACCTGTCCTCAGACCAAATTCTGCTTTTTAAAATTGAACTTTCCAGGTGATTCTGATTAACAGCGATCACTCAGCTCTAATAGATAAGTGTCCCAAAACAGCATCTACCCTTAATAACATTATTTCTTCTTCTCATTGTTCCTACTTTAAATGTAATGTATATTGAAAATGACAAAAGCATTAGGTACAGAGGCAATGCTCATGAAGACAGCTGGCAGAAGGCTGAGGAACAGACTCTGCTGCTCAGTATAGGCAGGGTGGCTAAAGGAGACACCAAGAAAACAAACAGATGTCTGCATAGGCCATTTTGTGCATACATGCAGAGAAGAAAATAATAATAATAATAACAACAGCAATAATTAAACCTCAGAGGTCCTTGTCAATTTTGCAAAGTTCTTCAAGAAGTGCTTGAGTTGGAAAAAGACAACGTCAAGGAAAGAGTGTCCTAAGTTTAAGTAGATGGCAAAGTCAGAACAAGCACATTATGATTAGAAAATGAATGATTACGGATCAACTAAGGGAAGCAACAGGAAAGGGGCCCTATTAACTCCTGAAACCACATCTGAATTCATTGTGTTCTGTTCAGATCCACCTCAAATCTACAAATCCTGAAATCTGACATGCAAAAATGTTGCACAAGATACGGAATCATAATTTACAAAGGAGACGAAGGAGGTCAGTATATCATGACAAAAGGTTTAGTTCAGCAAGTAACATGAGAAATTAATATAAATTACACACTGAAAATAGGAAAATTTAAAATACAAAATGTCTGAACACATACAACCTCCCAGATGGAATCAAGAAGAAACAGAAAAATCAAAACAGACCAATAATGAATAACAAGATTGAAGCAGCAAAGAAATTGGTCATGAAAGCAAAATCCTGGACCCAATGGCTTCACTGCTGAATTCAGCAAAAAGGACTTAAGAACTCATACTAATTCTTTTTAAGTTATTCTAAGAAACTAGAAGTGAAGAAACTCTATAAAATTAGTTCTGTGAGGGCAGCATTACTGTCATATTAGACAAAAACAGAGTATTAACAATAAAAAATCTAGAGACCAATATCCCTGATGGACATAGGTGCAGAAAATCTGAAAAAGACAAAAAAAAAAAACCTAGCAAAGTAAGTCCAACAGTACATCAAACAAATTGTGCTTCCAATCAAAGTAGACTATGAATGTTTAATTTAAAAAAAATTATTGTAATGAAACACATTGCCTTTAACCCCCCTCAAGTTATCCCCCTTTACTATGAACATACTAATCTCATCATTCTGGAAATCCTTTTTTCTGAAAGTCTTTACTGTGATCAACAATACAGTAAATGCTACAGCTAAGTACCGTACCACAGAAAGGCAGGCTTGTGAAATGCCACACTATGTCCTTATCTACCTTATTCACCCAGTTTGGCCCTGTGTGACTTTTGGTTCTCCCCGCAAGACAAAATGACCGTTAAAAAGACAGATGCTTTCAATCAATTTAGGACCTTGGGCAGCCATAATACCACCACTAAAGACATTCACAGAAAAGGACTTTCAGAAATGCTTTAGAAGGTGGGAAAAATGACAGAATAATGTGTTCTATGTGTCTTTTTCTGTTATAATTTTTAATGTTAGCAATAACCATACTTTTAGACCACCCCTTGTACACCATGATCAGGTAGGATTTATCCCAGAGTTGCAAGGGTGGTTTAACATACACAAGTCATTAAATATCTGCAGAACAAAGAAAAAAGAAAATATATGATAACCTCAGTAGACACAGAAAAACAACAATAAGATTCAAAATGATTAAAAACTCTCAACAACTAAGGTATAGAAGAAACGTAACTCAGCATAATATATGCTACATAAATACCAAATACACAGCCTACATCATGCTGAATAGGGAAACTTGGAAAACATTGACTGTAATATGAGGAACAAGATCAAGATGTCCACTTTTACAACTGCTATTCAACACATTATTGAATGTAAGAGCAGTTAGTCAAGAGAAAGAAATAAAGGTCATCCAAGCTGTGAAAGAGAAAAATCAAACTGTCCTTATTTGTAGAGGGCTTGATTTTATACATGGTAAAACCTAAATACTCCATGAGGAAAAAAATACTCTTAGAAATTATAAATAAATTAAGCAAATTTAAACCATACAAAAATCAACATATAGGCCAGGGATACAGCTCAGTGACGTCAGTGCCTGTCTGGAAAGCATAAGGTGCTGAGCTCAATTTCTGATAAAAGAAAAGAAAAGAAAAGAAAAGAAAAGGAAGATCAACATATAGCTGGGTATGGTGGGTTATGCCTGTAATCTCAGCTACTTGGGAGGCTGAGGCTGGTTTGACTATCATTTCAAGGTCTGTTTGAGCAACTTAGCAAGACTCTGTCTCAGTACTCTACAAAGCACCTAGTGATATAGCTCAGTAGTACAACACAAGGTTGATGGTTCAATTCCCAGGAAAGGGATTAATATATAAAAATTCATAGAATTGTACACTGATAATAAGCTTACTGAAAAAGAAATCAAAATAGCAGCTTATTCACAACATCTACAAAAATAAAATATTTAGAAATAAATATAACCAATGATGAATAAAAATTGTAAACCCTAATTAAAGGACACAAAAATGCAAAGACAACCTATGTTTATGGATTGGAATACTTATTATTAAAATGCTTATATTAAGCAAATCTAAGTAGTACATAAATTCAGCGCAATCCCCAATGAAATGCCTATGACATTTTACAGAGAGAAAAAGAACAATCATAAAATTTGTATGGAAGCATAAAAAACCCTGAACAGTCACAGCAACCTTAAGCAAAAGACAATGAAGTTCAGGGTATCACAACATGACTATAAAATATACCACTGACACTAAAATAATGTGCATGACTAGCGCAGTGCAGCATTGGTATAAAATCCAACACATAGGCTAATAAAATAAAATAGAGAGTACAGAACAAAGGAAAATTAAACCATATACTTACAAACTGATTTTTCACAAAGATGCCAAGAACATACACTGAAGAATTAAATGCCTCATCAATAAATAGTGCTAGAAAAACATATGCGGAAGAACGAAACTAGAAATTTACTTTTCAGCGTACATAAAAATCAACTCAAAACAGACCAAACACCAACATGTAAGAATTGCCCCTGTAAATCTTTTAGAAGAAAATATAAGGGAATCACTTTAAGATGCTCAAAGACAAGGGCAACAAAAGTAAAAGTGGTATTAAACCAAGAAACCTTTGCACTAAGAAAAGTCAACAGAACAAAGAGACAGTCTACTCAATGAAAGAAAACACATGCAATTAAATCATCTAGTGAGCATTAACATGCAGAATATAGAAGGAACTCAAACAACAAAAACCAAATAATCCAACTAAAAATGGGCAAGTAATGGAAATAAACATTTTTCAAAAGAAGACATACAAATAGTAAGTAGATTCAAAACCACTGGTCATCAGGGAAATGAAAATCGAAACCACAATGACATATTATCTCACCCCAATTTAAACATCTGCAGTCAAAAAGACAAAATGCTGATGAAGTTGCAGGGAAAATGAAACTATTATACACTGCTAATGCAAATGTAAACGTAAATTAATAAATTCATTATGGAGTGCTCTCAGAAATCTAAAAATAGAATTACCATGTGATGCAGCAACTCCACTAATATGTATATATCCAAAGGAAGTGAAATCCTGTCTTCACATAAAAAGAATGTGTTGTTTTAAATTAAATGTTACAGAACTGTCCCCAAATGATGTTTGTCTTTAAAATTACAAGCATTTATCCACTGTAAGATTATGTTTTATGCAGTTAACATTCATAGGATTAGATCAATTTTGCATGTCTGTACCTGGTAATCTGAGTAACTCTTTTGAAGATAACTATACCAAATAACAACCTTTGGTATGCTCCTACCGCCTTGTTTTCAAAGTCTATATTGTTATTGTTTTGGGCTCTCTGTTATTGTTATTTATTTGTCTCTTTTGTTTCTTGTTTTTCTTGTGTTTTGTTATTCCCTCTAACACAGAAAGGATAGATGTGCATGTATAGGCTTATACATGCCTAGAACTACTCCAAAAGAGTTTACAAGAACAGATTTTATTAAAGGTGATGGTATGAGCATCTACTGTAAAGAAAATAAAACATTGTGGTAGCCATTGCTGATTTATTATCATCATGTTTTGAAGTCCAATAATGCTTTTATTCTTTGATTTGATTGGTTTTAGTTGGTTCTCTATTATTTGATCGCAATATGTGAGAAGGTATGGACAGCTATTTTGAAGAAAACAAGAGACATTATGGTAGCCATTGTTGATTCCTTACTGTCTGATTTGAAAGCCTGTAATGCTTTCATTCTTTTGTTTTGATTGGTTTTATACTATTCTTTTTGTTTGAATTTATTGTGTGTGAAGGTATGAACAACTATTTCAAAGAAAACAGGAGACATGATGGTAGCCATTGTTGATGTCCTGTCATCTGGTTTTGAAGTCCTATATTGCTTGCATTGTTTTGTTCTGATCTGCTTTGTTCTGTTCTATTGTTATGTTCTGCTCTGTTTTATTCTTTTTAAAATAAAAAAATAATAAAAATAAAAATTAAAAAAGATTGTGTTTTATGACCACAGTTTTTGTTTATCTTAGGATTTTTTTTGAACCATGAGATAGACTGAAAGTAATCAGAAATGTGTATCTAAACATAATATATAAGAGATCGTTTGTTTAAAGCTGTCTTTGTTGACAGCATCTTTATCTTGGGAAATGTGATGTGACTTATGATATTAAATAAATCATGAGTAGATACATTAAATCCTGAAAGAACTATAAAATTATGTGAAATTAATCATTAGTCAAATGTAACTGATGATTTGGTGGGTTAATACATTTCATGTGAAAAATACAAGTTGTAAACGTGAATATTTTGAGTATTTTTTCTAATGTGTCTCCTAACTATTTAATGACTCATATCATTCTCACTTAAGATTGGATGAACTTAGAAAATGATAATTGTTTGATTTTAGTAGCTACCTTTTTAATATCTGCCCTGTTGGTTGATATTCTCAACCTACTTTTGTCCTTTTCTCAAGTGTAAATAAAGTTTAAGTCTAGTCCAATTTATTTGGTCAATTAACTTCTGAGTGTGGTATTTTGAGAGAATTTAGTAGCTGTAAATAAAAGCTGTTTATCTTTGAATTTATCAGCTTACTCCTATCTGTCTTCATTTTAAGAGAGAGTAAAATCAGCTATTGTGAGAATGCAACTGAATTCAGTTGTCATCTATTTTTAAGGAACACTAACAAAAAAAGGATCCCTTTTGCTTTCAAAATGACCTAGCAACCAGGTCCAATTAGGATTAGTGAAGAAGGAGAATTCTCTTCAATAAATTGTGTTTGAAAATGGGCATTCACATGTACAAGAGTGATATTAATCCCTCATTTCCACTACAACTAAACTTAAAATTAGTAACAGCTCAAATGCAAGACCTGAAACTTTAAAACTACTAAATTAAAAAAAAAATTAAAACTCTGTGATGCTGGTCTGGAAAATAATGTTTCGGATAAAATCCCAAAGTACAGGCAACAAAAGCAAAACTAAACCAATGAGATCACATCCAACTGAAAAACTTATGAAAAGAAAAGGAAACAATCAAGACAAGGAAGACACAACTGACAGAATGGGAGAGAATATTTGCCAAATATCCATCTGATAAAAGTTATATCCAACATGCATACAGAACTCGAAAATTGCAACAGCAAGAAAACAACCTGAATTGGCACTTTTGAAAAGAAGACATACAAATTGCCAACAACTATATGAAAAACTGCTCAACATCACTAATTAGGAGGAAAGTCATGATGCAATATCATCTTATACATGTTAGAATATAAAGAAAGATTAGCGATAAGAAGTGCTTATAAGACACTTAACAGTAGAACAAAGGGAACCCTTGACACTATCATGTAATTGATTCAACTAGTATGGAAACAGTATAGAATTTCCTCAAAGAATTAAAATTGGAACCATCATAGGAGCCAGAAATCCCACTACTGTGTATGTATATCCAAAGGAAATGAAATCAGCATGTTGAAGAAATATCCGTACCTCACACTTATAACAGCACTACTCACAATAGCCAACATATGGTACCAGCTTTAAGTATTTATCAACTGATAAATGAATGAAGAAAATATGGTACACAGGGATACATACACACAAACACACATCAAAAATACCAGAAAACCCTTTCGTTTGGGATAATATGGAGATATCTGAAAAACAATTATGTTAAGTGAAATAAGTTAGGCACAGGAAGACAAATGCTGTGTGTTCTCACTTATGTGTGAAATATAAAAGAATCAAACTCAGAGTAGTAAAGAGTAGAATGTTGATTGCAAAAAGTTGGGAGGACTGGGAGGTGAGGATATGGAAAATTTTGGATACAGTTAAACAGGACTCAAGTATTCTGTTGAGTGGCATGATGATTATAGTTAATAATAATGCATTATACTCTTGAAAATTGTTAACAGTAAAGTTTAATGCTCTCTCCAGGAAAATATGTGAGATAACACATATGCTGATTAGCTTAATTTAACCATTCCATAATGTTAATATGTCAAAAAAAACACGTTATGCCACTAAAATATGCAACATTTGGCCAACTAAAAAAGAAACAAATTGAAAGAATAGCCTTTTGGGCTGTAATATTTAGATAAATTAATGAATATGAGCTAATTTGTATGTAAAGGAAATGTATAGCACTCTCCTGGAATACTACTCCTAAATTGTATATAGATTTGTCTTTGTTCTTAATAATCTGAAACAGATGTACATAAGTATTCAGATGGGAAAAAAACATACTTTCAATATTTATTTTATTAAAAAATTAATTTTTGTAGTTTTTCATATAGCCACATAGTCTCTAACTCCATTTAAAAATATTCTAACATTTTAGAATAGCTAACACTAAAAACATGAATTCAGTTTCATTTCGCTAAATATTGTTGACTGCAAAAGAAAGTTTTAATACATATGGTATTATTGGTTATTAGCAAGAATTATAAATTTTAGTCTTGAATTTTTGGTTGGATTAGAATTTCCCTGGAGAATAGATACATACCCTAAGGTAAGAATATTGCTTATTATTTCTTTGCAACACAAGAATTCATTGGTCATGTTGAAAACACGAAAAATCAGCATTGAGAGAGTGATTCTGGGGGAAGAAGCACGGTTACAAACAGATGCAGTCAGAAGGAAACAATTAGCTCCAAGTAATCATTTTAGTCAGATTTCTGACTAGTTTTTTATAATATAGGAAAATACAGTGCATGACTAAACACCGACTGTGAGGTGTGATAACAAAACCCTCAGCAGAGAAATGGAATCTTACTACTTGCTCATGTATTCTTGGTGCCTCCCCCCTTACGTTGCGCATTCCTTATTCAGACTTCACTGTATCCACAGTACAGAATAGACACTAAATATAAATGTTCATTAAATTTATGCATTCATAAAGAACACAAATGAGTAGTTCAAAATCTTCTCCAGCTTTTGTATCAAGTAGCACATTGTTCTTGTTAGCTAAAAATAGGAGGCATATTAATTTAAAAATAGTTCTTGTTAGCTAAAAATAGGAGGCATATTAATTTAAAAATACTTTGTTGATTAATAAATTCACATTTTTATAAGTGACAAGCAATGAGTTCTCATTTTTCTGCATTGGTCTAGCTTTTTTTTTTATATTTGAGCTGACAGACCTGACAATGTCAGGTACTAAACAATACCACCCTTAAATTTTTAGAAGAATCTGAAAAGTTTTGAATACGCTTGGTTAACAAGACATTGAAGCCAATTGAACAGATCACAGACTGAGAAGGTCAAGTCTGTATTTTGGTATCTTGTCTGCAAAGGAAATTGGATGAGGTAACTTTACAAGTTGCATTTTGTCGAAAAGTTCTTAAATTTCCAACTAAGCATGCGTGATTTCTCAATGTATCTCACCACCTAAGCTTTATTACAAGAAACATGAAAGATGCATGCCTTTCTACAAGCAGTAAAAGAACAGAAAATCAGGAGGAAAACAGACATAAGAATCCATGATTAATACGTTTTCCAAACAGAGTATTGGAAATAACGCAATGACAGGATATCTGGTAGTTTCATTTTCTTCAAATCATTTCTGTGTTATCTAATCCATTTTTATAAAAGAAAACCTGAGATGTAAACTCAACAAGGGTGAAGACTTCTCTGCAAATGAAAACCTTTGGAGAAGATAATAATAAAACAAATCCAGCATGAATTACACACTGCACCCACAGATATAATTAAAGTAGTTAATAAAAAAGATCTTACATGATTTCTAAAATGTAAAAATTGAACAAACGATGTGCTCTGGATGATGCAGTATTCTAATTCCCAAGATGTTTCCAGAGGGAGCAGCACAGGGGTCCAAGAACAAGGGTTCTGAGGAGTTTGGTGTCTGGGTGTCCAAAATTGAAACACATTTCCTTTCAGGAAATAGCTTTATCTACTTTCTTCCAAAGCACCCTAGAGAAGTTAGCGTTTTACACTTCTTTCATGATGGCAAGGATTGGGAACCACAGTAACATGACACAGATGGATGAGTCTGTTAAACTTGAGTAATAAGTGTGACTTGTTGGCCACTTTGACCAAAGAACCTTAGAATAAACCTCCAGTAATGCCTGACTGCACGCTCACACACGTTAAGTTAGCTTTCCGGCGTGCTTCACAGAGCTGAAAAAATGGAGTTCTTTGTTGTGCAGTAAAAGGAGCAAGCATAAAACCTCACCAAATTTCACAAAAGTTAAAATCATTTGGCTTATCAGAGAGAGGAGTACTTCTGGTTCTTGATTGTAAGGCAAGTCATCTTCAGAAAAAAGGTAATTATTTTTTTTCTCAGTTATATTATTGAAAAGCACGCAACATTAAAAAATAACCTGTTATTTGTCTAGCAGTTGAAGAGAAGTGAAGATATTTGAGATACGTGATTTGGTCTTGTTTAGTAACTTTTAAATTTTTCATCAGCACATATTTGCAATGCACAATGATTACTTTCATCATGGGGAGTCGGTACATGTAGATAACATATCTGAATACTTTTTGCTTTCTTCCCATACATCTTGTGATCCCCTCTCTATTTGCAAAACATCTATCTCCCTGGTTTCTATTATCTGATATTTTTCTCTTTATTTATATTTTTGGTTTCTCATATATAGGAGAAGCCATGTGGTATCTGAGCTTGTGTGTCTGACACAGTTTGAAATGAATGTCTTCCATCAGGAAAAGATCTGCCCTGTCAGATCAGTCTCAAGATATTGAATACTAGCACAGTGCTGAGTGCTTTAAAACATAGTACACTCTCTGCAGTACAGGGAGTGTCATCACTGATAAAGAAACTGCAGTCTATAAGACTACTTTATGTAACTTGATTTATCTAGTGGTCTGTAAGTTTCCTTAGCGAAGACACCTTGTTGACCAAGCCATGTAGCACACTATGCCTGTAGCACAGTCTGGGTCCATTTTTAGAGGACTGGAGTTATGGTCATGCCCTCCACTTTATCAGAATTATCACTTGAGCTCTGACAATACAGTAAACATGAGCATTTTGGCATCTTAACTCGTTTTTTGAAAAGGTTCCCCAGATGATTTTGTTGTGCAGACCACAGGAAAACTAGAGAGAAGGGTTACCAATTTTAAAAATAGGGCAGATTAATTCTGAAGTCATCTTCAACAGTGCTAGCAGAATAGATAATTAGAATAATCGGGAAAAATTCTATAAGGTGATTTTGGCAAAAAGTGAAATTCTCCTAGTGACTTTTTTCAAATAGTAAGTGATGATCAGACTAGTCCACAGTTGAAATATTTACTAGGTGGAGATAAATTCATAGAATTACAGAGTGAGGAAAACTGAACTGAGGTAAACAGCTGTTTTCAATCCTGGTGGCATACTAATGTCACTTTGTGGCAGTTCTTTTAAACATTAACTCCAGAAAACACCAGCTAAAAAAGTGTCTGCACGTGAAAAACAGATCAATTAAATCAGAATGTCCTGTGGTCGGTTTGGTTTTGAACACATTTTGTAAGCTCTCCAGTGATTCTAAGGGGTGGGACTGGTTAAGAGTCACAGTCCGAGAGAGTGGGACGTCTGGCTTCTAAACTGGAACCTTCCTTGTGGTAACTAGGAAAGAGCGGTGACCACTCAACGCAGAAGGCGCAGCAGGTTTAAAAATGGGTGATGTTGAGAAAGGCAAGATTTTTGTACAGAAGTGTGCCCAGTGCCACACTCTTGAGAAGGGAGGCGAACACAAAACCGGCCCAAATCTCCGTGGTCTGTTTGGGAAGAAGACAGGTCAGGCTGCTAGATTCTCTTACACAGATGCCAGCAAGAACAAAGGCATCACCTGGGGAGAGGATGCATTGATGGAGTATTGGAGAATACCAAGAAGTACATCCCTGGAACAAATATGATCTTCGCTGGCATCAAGAAGAAGGGAGAAAGGGCAGACTTAATAGCTTACCTCCAAAAGGCTACTAATGAGTAATAGTCACTGCCTTATTTATTACAGAACAGAAATGTCTCATGGATTTTTTATGTGTACCATAATTTAATAGAACTCAAACGCCAGAATGCAGATCATGAGTGGCCAACAGAATATTTTTGTTGGACAGTCCTGATTTAAGTAAAACTGGCTTGCAGTTAAAAAAAAAAAAAGAATCACAGTCCTAAAGCTTAAATGTTAAGCTCCAAAGGTCACACGATAATTATTAGGCAATGTTCCTCAAACTTTATCCTGAATAGGACTCACTTGGACTTCTTTTAAAGTATAGGTTTTTTTTTCTCAGTAGTACTGGGGTGAGGCTATAGATCTACCTGGCAAGTTAAAAAACAAATAGGCTAGCAATATCTGGGCCCCACACAGAGATTCTGGCATCATTCTTACAGGGCCTGGTCTGGGTATCGGATTTTAGGTGATTTTAATAGGCAGCAAAACTTGAGGCCACTGCCTAAGATACTGAAACAGCAAAAACTAACTGGCTAACTGCAAATGAGAAAAAACTGGAATAGTCACATTGCAACTGATGGGTCAATCCATATATAGGGCTCAAAAAGTAAGGATTTTTACTTTTTCTAGACTTGCTTTGGTTCTGCATTTTCCTATGGTAGCAAACAGATAGAGTTGACCAGGGCCTAGTTTTTCAGATTTGTGAACTTTCTCCTGTACCCAGCACTACTTGTTTTATTTCATTTATTTATACTACTTTCCTGCCCTGTGGGCAACTGAGTTTGAGAGCTCTGGGTTATGCAACACCTACCGCACTTTGCCTGCAGGTCACCTGGCAAGTCCCCAGCATAGTGGTCGTTAATTAAAAGTGTCTGCACATGAAACAGTTATCCCCAGCAGAAGTTTTAGACATTGCATTAACAAGCTGTCTTTCATGAATGACATTCGGGAATATTCACAGCCACAGAACCAATAGTGAAGCAATTTTCAGCCCAGTATTCTAGGTACCTGCCCCGTGTTTGAGGGTATCCTAGCAACTATCCGATAGGTTCTGAGACTAATATGGAGAAAAAACTTACCAAAGGGCCTGGTGTATAATGAAGTGTTGCTAAGTATCTAGAAACTGTTATTACACATATGACACCGACGCCTTTCACCTAGGCTAAGGAGCTGGGCAGGCCTCAGGTAGAGCAGTTCTTTTTAGGTCACCAGACCATAAGCTTTTTCGACAGACTTTAAACTTGTAATAAAATTTCCTATATATTTTACACATTAAACTAATGAGCCAAAACTAAACAGAACTTTAAAATGTTGGCCTTTAAAAGCCTGCTAGAGCATGGATCTGCAATGTCCCCCAAAGTCACATGAGTTACACGCTTGTTCATTAGCATGGCACCACTGGGAGGTGGTGGAAACTTTGGAGGTGAGACCCAGTGGGAGGTCTTGGGTCCTGAGGGGAATTCGGTCAATAAGAATTGTGGGACTTTGCTCTTCCTCTCCCTTCCTCTCTTCTCCCTCCTCCCTCTCCCTCTGTTATCCTGGCCATGAAGTATTTGCTCCATCACACTCTCCCACCGTGGTGCACAGCCTCACCACAAGCCCAGAAGGATTGGGACCAGTGACTATGTACAGCCTGAAACCTCTAAAACTGTGAGCCAGTGTAAAGATTTTCTCTTTTAAAGCTGATTATCTCAGGTGTTGTTACAGTAATGGAAAAGTAACAAAGCCCTCACCCTATCTGGAAAGAGCTTGTCATCTGTCACTCCCTAATTACAGCTAGTACATCCTATCTTCACTGACTACCCTATTTGGCCTTTGCTTCATCTCTGTCACTAGACCAAGTTCCTTCACAACCAGTAATTCTCTTCTCCAGGCTGTCCCTAGTACAGGGGCTTTTACTTTGTGTGTGATGTACAAATCAGTACAGACAGAACAAACAAATAAGCTCATAGATAATAATTCCCAAGAATTCTTGGTAGCTAAGGTTTTTTTGCACTGTTTCTTTTGTGCTAACACCTTTCACAACCTATGTCACTAGTCTATTAGTGAGAATACATCTTGTGTTATTGGATCATGCTCATATAAATAAACCCCTGTGCACTTGGAACTAAATCTTTCAACATTGTAATTATCCAAAACACAGTACATGTGTGTAAAACCAAAATAATCAACAGTGATAGCAGGCTAGTCTTACCCCCAACTATGGTTTGCAATTTTACATAGAGTGTAGACTAAAATAATTTAACACTTTGCAAGTATTTTCCATTTATTTCTTTATTAGACCTTTTAGTATTCATCTTCAAATGTTGAACAAGATATTCTAGATTTATTTTGATATTTAGTAAATTTGTATTTTTACAGAAATTATTTCAATATCAAAATAAAAATCTGTATACTATGCTTCAAAAAAGCAATAAATTTTTCATTAGTTAATGCAAAAAGTCAAACTATGCAGCCAATCTAACTATGCATGTCAATCCAACCCTTCCAAAAAAATGGTAATTTAAAAAATGTTCACAAGTTTTTGCCTTTTCTAATCATTGGATTTTTGTTTATCATTATCAAAATAAATGAAAATAAGGTACCATTCCCTTGTAATGCATCTACATTTGTGTTTGCATTATCTGAAGTGTATTTCTGTTTAAGTTATAAAGGGCACCTTTGATTGAACAATTATGAGTCTTTTTTTTTTTATGAGCGGGATATATTTATTGAGAGAAGAAAGCTTCTGTCTGAGAGAGAGAGAGAGACACAAGGGATCCCGGGTGGGTTGCCAAAGATTTTGGCTTTTTGAGAGACTTTTATAGAGTAAAACCATGAGGTGAAGTGGGTCCAAGATGGGGAAAACCTGGGAGCTCACAAGGCGAATGGGCATGAGGTGGGGCAGAACTATGGTCAACCAATAAGATTAATTGTCCATATAAAATTGACTAAATCAGGGACAAATAGGGAAGCGAGTCACGTAGCAAGCGAGCATTCTTAAGGATCAGTGTATGAGTCATTTTCTCTCCAAAGAATCCATTTAACACTTCTGGACAATCAGTCATATTGTATTTGTGCTACTTGGTTATGTGAAAATTCTGAGATCCAATTTTTAGCTCCTGTCGAGCTTTAAGGCTTATTGTAAGTGAAAGTTTTCTAAAATGTATAATGCCAAAACTTAAGTTTTCAGCTAAGTATTTCCAATTGTCTTATTCATTCCCTGTAAGGAGTAAGCCTAGAGATAACTGAGAAAGGTCTGCCAAAGGTAACAAAAGAAAGAGCTAAAACAAGTGTCCTGTGCTCTACAGTATGCTGCACCTGCATACTGTGGGAGACAGTCCTCTGAGGTTTTTGTGCTACTATTGTCCAGCTGGGTATGCCAAGACTTCAAGACTCGGAACATACAATTACCTAGGCCATCTTACAGGGTCGTTCACCATGTTGGTAAGTGTGAGAAATGAGATGACAATTCCTGTTAAATAAACAGCAGACCCACTTACTGCTTACTAAAAATGTTCAGTGTAGCCAAGCGTGGTGGCTCACGCCTGTAATCCTAGCACTCGGGAGGCTGAGACAGGCGAATCGTGAATCCGAGACCAGCCTGGGCTACAAAGTGAGCTCAAGGCCAGCCAGAATGGCATAGTGAGACCCTGTCTCAAAAACAGGGCTGGGGATCTAGCTCAGCGGTCTAAGCGCCTGCCCGGCAAGCGCAAGGTTGTGAGTTCAATCCCCGGTGCCACACACCCCAAAAAAAAATGTTCAGTGTAAACCCACTGCACGCATAGTGTGTATCTACTGTATCATCCTCGTGGGATGCAGGGCAAAGGAAATCAGTACAAAATGCTGATGCTCATGCAGATTGCAAAACCATGGGTAACAGCCTTTTGTTTTGGATCCAGGAATTCGATGCCTACTGCCAGCATCCATGAAACAGTAACAGGCTAATATTTTAGCTTGTAAGGAGATTAAAATCAAATCTTAGACCTGACACTACTTTGCTTTAGCTTAAAATTCATGTTTAGAGCTTATCATTTAGCAACTAATTTGATTATTAATTACTCAGAATATATGAACTCATTCGGCATAAGAAGGGCTACAGTATATGCTTCCATTACTTGCAATTTGCATAAACTCTTATGCTAATTTTGCTCAGAATCATTGAAGTTACTGAAGAATTTATATTTCACCAACTTTAAAGCTAATATACTTACAAATTTAGAAGAGTTAAAGATTTTTAGTTTTAGTTAAGCGTAGACCTATAAAGATGAAATATGCAGGAAATAATTTGTTTAAGTCAATGAGTATTCACCGTATGTAAAATAAGCTTCCATTTATCACTGAAAGATTTGAATACAAATGTTGAGGAAGGTGGAAAAAATGTTTCTGGTTAAGAAAATTTCACTTTAAAATGCAAGTCTAAAGCAATTTAATGAAGACTAAGAGGAATTTTTTTTTAAAAAGTCGCATTTAGTGCAAACTATTTCTAAGCAAGTTTTCTAAAGAAGTTATTTAATGTAAAAAATTGTCTTGAAAAGCATCAAACTATTTAGAACATATCTCAGTTGCAGAGAGGGTTTTTGAATATGCCAAGGAAACACACGAGATTAAAAGGCTTTTGAACAGCCACGCATGCTTCTTGCATCATGGTTTATTATAGGGTTGCCTAGTGCCTGGTAATGTGCTTGCCTTACAGGATGACAAGAGGGAAATGGTCCTGTCCAATGTTGGCAGGAACACTTCTTTTTTGAGCTCATTAGTACAATTCAGATATATATAATGAGCATATACATCATAGGGAATCTGTCCCTGTATATAGTTTGATTCTTTTTTCTCCCAATTCCCTCCCCTCCCTTCAACACCTTTTCCCTTCCTATTTACAAAGCTTTACTTCCATTTTATCCTAATCATTTTTTCCTCTTCCTCTTCCCTGGTTCTTTTTTCCTTTTAAACAATTTCTTCCCATTTCAAAATATCTATTGTACATTTGGGTCCTTATTTACTCTTTCAGATTCTTATACCAGGGAGACAATGTTATATTTACACGTGTTGTTAAACTCATTTCACTTAAGAATATGATCTCGAGGTGCATCCATTTACCTAGAAATGTCTCAAGTTTTTCCTTCTTTATGCCTGAGTAGTACTCCATCATACTTTTTAAAAAACGCATCTTTTTTTAATCCATTCCTCAGTTGATGGGCATTTGTGTTGTTTCCAAGATTTAGATATTATAAACTGTGCTACTATATAATGTGTGTGCTACATGGCTGTGATATGATGTTTTTAATTCTTTCAGGAAGCTATCCACAAATGGAATAGCTGAGTCAAATGGTACCTTTAATTCTAGTTTTTGAGGAATCTCCACACTGATTTCCACAGTGGTCACACCAGGTTACACTCCCACTAACAGAGGAGAAGGGTTCCTTTTTTTCCACAGCCCCTCCAGCATTTGTTATTCTTTGATTTCTCAATAATAGCCATTCTTTCTGGAGTGAGATGGAATCTCAGAGTTGTTTTAATTTGCATCTCTTCAATGACCAGGGATGTTGAACATTTTTTCAGATATTTACTTGCCATTTGCAATTTTTCATCTAAGAAGTGGGTATGAGTATGCCTTTCAGGTGTTCATTTTTTGACTGAGTCTTTAAGTTTGAGACACCTGATTGTTTTCAATTATTTATATGTTCTAGATATAAGTCCTCTGAGGGATGTTATGGTTTGTATATAAGTGGCCCCCCACCAAGCCTCATGGAGTCATGGAAGTGGCTGAATCTAGCTTTTGTGATTGATTTGTTGTCTAGTGCTGGGATTGGTGGTGTGAGTTCTGCACCTGTCCAGGGGTAGAAAGAGGCAGGTTCTCTCTTTTGCGCGGTTCCCTCTTGCCGCTTGCAGCTGCCATGAATGGCTTCCCCCCCAGCCATGCTACCCTGCCTTGGAACCAGCTGAGTATGGACTGAAACCTCCATAACTGTAAGAAATAAACCTCTCCTTACTTCACTTTGGACATCAGGTGTTTTGTCCCAGCAATGAGAGAAAAGGTAACCAAGACAAGGGACAACTGGCTAAAATTTTCTTCCCACTCTGTGAGTTATATTTTCACTCTGTTGGTGATTTCTTTTGCTGTGCAAAAGCTTTTTAGTAGGATGAGATTCCAATTGTTGATTCTTTTTATTATTTTCCATGTGATTGGGGTTTTATTCATAGTCTTTGCCTATGCCAGTGTCTTCAAGAGTTCTGCCTATTGTCTCTTCCAGCAGATACAGTTTCTGTTTTAATATTTACATCTCCATTTTTATTTTAGTTTGCTGCATGGTGACAAACATGGGTCTAATTTGAACTGAAGCATGTGGAAAGTTAGTTTTCCCAGCACCATTTATTAAAGAGGCTATCTTTCTTCCAGTGAATGTGTTCAACTGCTTTGTCAAAGATAAGGTGACTGTGTATGTTTGGAGTTGATTCTGCAACTTCTAATCTGTTCCCTTGATCTTTGGGTCTGGGTGTTTTGTTTTGTTTTGTTTGTTTGCCAGTATCACGCTGTTTTTATCACAGTAGCTTTGTAGTATAATTTCAAGTCAGGGATTGTGATACTCCCATCTTGCCTTTGTTGCTAAGAATTGCTTTTGCTATTCTAGGTCTCTTCTGGTTCCAAATGAATTTTAGGAATTTTTTCTAGTTCTGTGAGGTATGCTAATGGTACTTTGGTTAGGTTTGCACTAAATCTGAGTAACAATTTTGGGAGTATGGCCATTTTCACTTCGTTGGTACACTTCTTAAACCCTTGGTGCCTAACATACTTTTTGTCATTTCATAGCATAACCATGCAAGGGTCACACCCACATTTATCCTTTAGAGCATTTCTATTGATGAAATTTTAATTTTAATTTTACAGTTTTTTTGTTACATTAAACAATGAGTGCTTGACAGGAAAAAATCACAAAAATAAAGTATTGCATTTTTAACATTGAGTATTTGTTAAAAAGCCTCAAAATGTCCAACATCAACTGTTTTGGTGTACAAAGTCTAAAAAAGAATAGCAGAAACAAATTCTTATATGAACTACAATAAAAACACCAGTAGCACACAAAAAAATCTTTACTTCAGTTATGACAACTAAGGAAGTCTTCACCTATGACAATAACATGTTCCATACACATGTATCACGTACACTGACAGCACATGTCTTTTGCTTTCCTGGCATTTTTGTAGAACATACTTGACATATGGCTGGTCTTTCTACTTTGTCAGGAGGCTCGTACTATATTATGCAATGTGTAGTTAACAGGAACATAAAATAGCAATAAAATAAAGTATTAAATTCTAAATATGCTGGCAAGCATGAGGTTGTGAGTTCAATCCCCAGTACCACCCCAAAATTCTGAATATGTATTGCATGTTTAGAATAAACATCAACATTTTCACATCAGCTGTGCAATTGCTAACAAAACCTAAAAGATAACATCAGAAATAAATTCCTGTATGAACTACATTGAAATACCAATAACACTCTACAAAATATCTTTGCTTCAATTATCACACTTAAATAATAAGAAAATAAGATGTCAATAAAACATCAAGTGTATAGTGAATACTTAGACATCAATATTTTCACATCAACAGTGTGCTCACTTACAAAACCTACGAGATAACATCAGAAATAAAAACCTAAGTGAGCTGCAGTGTAAACAAAAACAAAAGTTTACCACAGAAAGAATCTTTGTTTCTGCTGTCAAACCCAAGGCAGTATTCACACATGACAACTGCTTGTTCCATGCACACGTCTTGCTTACACTGACAGCACATGGGCTTTGTTTTCTTTTTTATGTGGCAGTCCATTCTTGTCACTACTCTTTTCTTCTTGTTTGTCTTCCTCTTCCACTTTTATTCCTCTATGTTGTACAATGTGCACTTAGCAAGGAAATAAGATATCAATAAAATATCAAATGTGTAATGAGTATTTAGAATAGACATACACATTTTGACATCAGTTTTTTAGTTGCTTAAAAACCTATGAAATATCAGAAATAAAAATCTACATGAACTGCCATGAAAATACCAATAAAACTCTACAACAAAAATAATCTTTGCTTCAATTTTCATACTCAAGGCAGTCTTCACACATGAAAATTGCATGTTCCATACCAAGTATTGCTTACATGTTTCGTTCTCTTGTCTTGTCTTGTAGAGTACATCTTTTGGTTTTCCTGTTGTTGTAGTAGGTCTTTGGGATGCTTCACCTGCCTGTTCACCTGTCACCTCACCAGTGTGGGAGACCAGATAGCAAGGATTGTGGCCTTATTGGCCTCCTCTGTGAGCACTAAGGAGAGAGGCAGTGTGCAAGCACGCTAACATGTTGCAGGATGTAGGGAAAAGTCAACACAACTGACATCTGATTGTTTACCAGGACATGTATTATGGAGGTGGGACACAGCTAAATCTTGTGTTATTCTAATTGCTTGTTGCTGTGTCTGAGTGAATAAAGGCAAGGTAAGCCAAATGCTCAAGGATCCTTGTCAAAGGGAGACATGAACCTCCTGCCTCCCCACACTTTAATTTATTTCTGCATCTCTTTTTCATCCTTGTTTGACCCCCAGTCTGGTACAAAGCTCATAGGCTGATTTCTACAAACCAGTGTGGTACACATTTTTTTTTTGGTGAAATTTTTCCTTTGCTGTAAATGATTTTTTATGAGTTCCAGTCCCAATCCCCTAAGAAAATTTCTCTATGGTATTTTTGCACTTCTTATTTTCTGTGTAAACTATCAAACTATACTACATGTTTAGGATCTAGTATAACACAACTATTGACCAATGGTTTTTGAGTGAAATCATTGTTGATATGTAACGCATCAACATGAACTCTGGCTTTGGTTTTGTTGTAGAAAGTTTCCATCTCAGACTTCCATTTTATCAAGATTTCCCTATCAGTATTTCCATCATGGTGCAATGTTGACATCAGCAGTACCAATTTGCTTTTCTTTGCCATATATGAGGCTAATGTAAATCTTTCTGAAATCCAGACTACTATACAACTCTGTTTTGAAATTGCAACATTTCATTTGGAATTTCTGCTTTGTTCCTGTGTACAGTTCCTGTGCTGGTCAATTTGTCCTCTGTTAGCAAATGCAACATCAATCAGAAACTGGTAAGCCAATCATCAGATGTCACATTATGATTAGCTTGGAAGATGGGAGCAACAAGTCTGTTCACAACATCATTTGGCTTATTACTGTATGAACAAGCACCTAATGGCTGAGTTCCAGGATAAATATCTAAATTGAAAGCATATGTCTTTGGATCTACAAGGGCAAAATTTTTATGCTATATTTTGACTCATTATTTATCCATAAGTCCTTTACATTCCTGCAATCACCATGAGAAATCCCTGCTAAGTACAACAGACCTATGGATGTTTCCAGTTCAGCTAGTGAGGTGTCTTAATATATACATTTTTTAAATGTGGCTATTGGTGTATACCAAACATTTTACTTACATTTCAGCCTTTGTACCTTTCACAGCATCTTGTAGCATTTTAACAATTTCCAACACTGGATGACAGTGCAGGCCTTCTGTCAAATACCTTTCACCTCTGCCAAAATCCTAACCATATTTTAGTTGGAATAATCCATTTGGTTGCATGGCCATTTAGCAACATTTCAACTAGTCAAATATGTACTCATGTTGCTATTCTCTTCATCATCTGAATCAAGGAGATCTGGACTCCCTATGTCTGTGTAAGCTGATTCTTGCTCCATTTCACTGTCACAGGAACTCTGGCTAACATGGGGAACAACAAAATCATTATCATCATCATCCATCCATCCATCCACATCACTCTTCTATTATGAAAGCCCGTATTTTACTGAAATAGATCATCATCCACGTATGAGTAATCTAATGATTCACTTTTGACCTCTTCCAAAAGTTGCAAATCTAGTTTTCCTTTTGTTGTTGTTGCCTCTTTTGAGACAGGGTCTCACTATGCAGTTCATGCTGGCCTTGAACTCACATTGTAGCTCAAGCCAGTTTTTCATGTGCCATTGTACCTAATTGGTTTACTTCCACCAGAAATAAACCCTTTAACAAATCCTGGGGTGGTATGGGTCTACTGGACCCTCTTTGATGCTCAGGTAAACATACGCAGAAACTGTTCCATGGAGGATAATGTGGCTGTAAATCCTGGTTTGATATTTTCCCACACATGCACACACCTTGCCTTTTGTTGTACCAAGTGGGTAAACACTAAGATTGTTTCTGTATCCCTCAGAAAAAAGTCCTGAGACACACAGCTGGCTACTAGTATGCTAAAGTAAAACTTTATAGTAGAAAAGTAAGGGATGTGTATGTGGCACCCTCTGTTATGATTGGAGGGATATTATTAAATTTCTGGTTAATAGTTGGAGTAAAAATTTTACCCTACTTCTAAACAGTTGGAAGACCTCGGGCAAGTTATTCTGTTCTTCAATTACATCACAGGCATGGGAGGATTACTGAGATAAAAAGCAATTAGGTATCCATCACACAGTAATTATCTAATGAAGATCTCAGTAAACAAATGTTAACATTAATTTTATTGCATTTAGCATTTTGATACATAGAAAGTAGAACTACAATGGACCTTAGACTTATTATAATTTCTTCATCTTGAAGACTTTTCCCCATGTGTCAAAACTATTAAGAACAAAGCAAAGTGTGTCACTTTAGTGCTTTTAGTTATACAGCCCATTGAATAACTACAGGCTTCTTTTCCAAGATAAATACAAAATCCCCCATTTTTCTTGTCCTCTTTCCTAATTGTCTTTATCAAACCATAACTTTTTAAAATTTAATTTGAACACAAAAGAATTTGCATGTGTACACAAACACATACATATACACACATGCATCTGTTATAGCATATTTTATTTAAGCTAGCATCTACCTGCAGGAATAAACTACTGTTTCCAATACTGACACTATAATACACAGGTTATACAAGCTTTGTTAAATTCTCCAAAAAGATAACGCATTTACTTCTTTTCCTATTAGTAAGACAGCCAAAGTGATGCTAAAATTGCAATAGTAGCCAACAAATTTATATTCGCTTTTCTTCATGCGTTTCATGTATTCTTTCTAGGATCTTCCTTTTTTGGAATATATAGATTTTTAACATTTTAATTTATAAAGTACTTCATATTTTTATTTAGGGTTGCCAAAGATAGTATCGTAAAAGCACAATTTGCACTTTCCAGAACCACAACTCAAAGCTCATGTATTCAATACACCAACAATGAATGCTTATGTATAAAGTATAGGCTCTGGGACACATCACCTCTCATTTCTTGTATTTACTGTCTGAAGTGGGAGGGACGATTTACCAAGCAGCTGTGAGAACAATGAACCCATCTGAACCCAACTGACTTTTACAGTTGAGCACTAAAATATACTGTGCAACCAACAATTATATTAAGGAATGAAGCTTCAGATATGACAGGTGTACTCTAAATTGACTATTTTTTGCAACAACAAAAAAATCCACGTTTAATAAAACAGCTCTCTCCAAGTGAAATGGCTGCTATATTTTTTAAGAAGCCAAGAAGCAGACCAGATGTTAGTTTTCTATTAGCAAATTTACCACGGAGTTAACAGTTTAAAACACAAACTTATTATCTCACAGTTCCTTGGGTCCCAAGTCCAAGATGCACTTCTTCATTCAGGTCTTACAAGGTGGAAATCAAGGTATCAGCCAGACCTTGGTGATACCCGAAGGCTCTGAGCAAGAATCTGTTTCTAAGCTTCTTCAGGTTGCTTACTAAATAATCATGGTGGACATCAGTTCATTTCCTCCCCAGTTGTAGTCAGAGAGCTGCTATCAATTCATAGAGGCAGACCTCTCCATCTTCACAGTCGGCAGCACTCCCCCTCAAGTAGAATCCCTCTCACACTTCTGACACTCCCCCAGGAAGAACCCACTCCCTTTTAAAAGCTCACTTAATTAGGTCAGGACTACAAACATAGTCTCCCTACCTCATATTGCTTTGAGACTTGAATTGCTCATGTCGCGAAAACTTTTTACTGCCTCATCCAGAAACCCAGATCAGTGCTTGATTCTGTGAGAGGCGTGCATAGGTTAGGGATGTAGGCAGGCCATTTTAATACTGTTTCATATAGCAAGCCAAGCAGCATATGGTCTATTCAGTAATAATTACTGAATTATTTATATACTCCAAGTCATAAAATAAGTTTATAAATGGAATCCTTTCTCCAGCTTTGAGATACAATGAAAATTGAATATATTTAATGCTATCTTGATATGTGAATACATTGTGAAATCATTACCACCATAAGGCTAATTAACATACCCATCTTCTCACATAATTATTTTTGTAAGTAGTAAGAACACTTAAGATCTATTCTCAGCAAATTCAAGTATCTGGTGTTTTCAAAAGGATATATCCTTGAAAAGTGATGACCTGCAATTCAGGAACAGAAAATAAAACTAAGGAATTAGTTAAAATGTAATAAAAAGCAATATGGACATAAGAATACTAAAGAATCAACTATTCTTTATACAGTTTTTTGTAGTATTTCTTTATTGGTGCGTGATTGCATTACATGTTTAAATTCCTTTGTGTGGAGTTGGAATATGTACATAACACATCTTAATTCCTTTTTCATGCCCTACCCTTTCATTCTCTCCTTTCTCCATCTCTTGATCCCCTTCCCATTTAAGATCTATCGCTCTACTTTTTATTATCTTTTTACTATTTATCATTTCAGTTTAAATTCATCACAATCATATCTAAGAAATTTATATAGCTCATTAAAATCAGCCTGGTCAATTTTAAATTAAGGGTTAAATAGCGACAGTAATGCCTTAATATATAATCTATAAAAGTCATTATAGACTAAGGGAATAGCAATCAATTTAATGTGGGAAAATCGATTAGCAGTGATTTGAGAGAAAATGATGACCACTTGTATAGTTCGTCATTCCCCCAGTTAGAAAAATATGCTTTAGAGAAAACTACGCAAGAATAAGACTAGATTGAAGGTATACCCAGGAAAAGCGATGAGTATATCCTAACAGCTTTGCTAATCAAGTCTAATGTTATGCAAAATGTAAAACGTATCCTTTTCTGCACGTTTTTATTCTTCCATCTAATAATTTTTAGCACTATTAAAGTACATGACAACGTGATAAGTAGCCTCAATTCTCAGCTGGTTGTGGGACTTTGGAAAAGTCATTGATCCCTCTGAATCCGACTAGCTGCATCTGTAAACTAAAGCACTACTGAAATTTTAAAGCCAAAAACCACCTTTGACACTATGATGGTCATAATTCTACTAAGCTCTAAACTCGTATTTACCCAAATACCAACTTTTAAGTCTAAAACATTCCATTTAAGTAGGGAAATGTGATGTTTTAATGAATATAAAAGGTTATCTGGTTTCCCAAAAGTTATTAATTAATTTCAGATTGAGTTTCTACAGATGTATGAACAATTCAGTAAGTGAAGCCTCTTGATTCTTTTCCTAATCCCCCTTGTGATTCCACACACTGGACTACTCCATTGCTTATGTTTTTAATTCAAATAAAAATTTCACTATCCTAAAAGTTAAAGATGCTTACAATTTTTCAACCTATTAAAATATTCTATTTTCCCCACATTAAAAAAGTCTAGTCACCTTGGCATGATCTACCAAATTAAAAAAACAAACAGAATTCATAATGAAATTATTTTTAACTTTTAATGTATTAATGTTTCTGGACATTGGACACAGCTTAACATTTACTGGAAGTTTATGATATGTCTGATTTTGTATCACATTCTAAATTTTCAGGGGCATCTTTTTAACCCTGGCACACAGCATGATGTTTAAAACTGAGTAGGCACAAAGTAATTTCCACGTAAGTATAGATAATCCATAGGCCCTGCCTTCAAGGAATATTTAACCTGTAAAAAGATGGAAATGGAACAAATGACAATGAAATGAAATACTAAATCACATAGCCTACACACAGATACCTGCTTCCTACTCCCCGGACTATATGTAACTGGCCAAAGGGAATCAAGTTTGCAGATGAAATGCACTGCTAATCACTGGACCTTAAATCACGTGAGAGTAAGAAAAGGGCAAGACTTGAGTCAAACAGACAGGACAATGGAGCAGACCTACCTTTGTCACCCTACATGATGAAGGAAAAGGACCGCACAAGCCGAAATATGTGAAATCTAGAAGCATGGGACAAAAGCAAAGAAATATTTCCCACAGGCTCCTGAAAAGAACATAGCCTTGCTTGCCAATATGAGGCTTGATTTCAGCCCAGGGAGACCGATTTTTGATTTCTAAGCTATAGAACTGCCCTTGGAAACAGCCCAAATGCCCATCAACTGAGGAATGGATTAAAAAAGATGTGGTACTTTTATACAATGGAGTACTATTCAGCTATAAAGAATGATCACATTGAGACTTTTATAGGTAAATGGATGCGACTTGAGACCATACTCATAAGTGAAATAAACCAAATTCACATGTTTAAGCACCGCACCATCTCCCTAGTGTAAGAAACTGAAAGACTTAATAAGATACAAAATTCCCGATAAACATGGGGGAAAGGTTGTGAGGTCCAGTAGTGCTTTTATTCTTTGATTTGATTGGTTTAAGTCTCTTTTCTACTGTTTGATTGTAATATGTGAGAAGATAGGAACAGCTCTTTTGAAGAAAACAGGGGACATTAAGGTAGCCATTGTTGGTTTCTTGTCTGATTTGAAGGCCTGTAATGCTTTCACTCTTTTATCTGGTTTTATATTATTTTGTTTTGTTTGAGTTTATTGTGTGTGAATGTATGAACAACCATTTCAAAGAAGGCAAGAGACACTCGGGTAGCCATTGTTAATCTCCTGTTGTTCTGAAGACCTGTATTGCT
>RJWT010000535.1:0-64087 GCA_004365215.1 Cuniculus paca
CCCTCCCTTCCCCTCGACTCCCCTCGACTCCCCTCTCCTCTCCTCCTCATCATGCCTGGCATGAAATAGATTTAAGTGAACTGACATGGAAAGGTGTTTATTATATGTTCTCCCAAAGTGAGCACGATAATGTATTACCATATTATACTTTGTATGATTTCAGTAACAAGCTATACAACAAATATACAGTGTGGCAATAGAAATAAGATTAGAAGTATATGTATCAAATTTATAGGGAAATAAAATTAGGAGTACATATATTACATTTCAGACTTGATTGAATTTGTTGTAATTAGCATGTAGTCTTTTATAATTATGAAAACCTGTGTTTGCAAAGTCAGTTTGCGACTATTTGACCATTCATAAAATGCTGTTACAAACATTAATCTTACCATATTTTGCTTGTGTAAATTGAAACACTTCCTTTTTGTTAACGCTTACCTCATAATCTTTTTCAGCTTCAGTCTCTTCACCAGTAAGAATTATGAAAATATGCAAGATGCTATATGTAAATGGTAGTAATTTTCACATCTTTCTTAGGAATTCTGAAGTCATGCCAGTTTAATAAGACCTTGAATAGAAAATCAAGGTACTGATTTTCTGTTTCTCTTTCTAGAAAGTGGTAGAAGAAGAAAAACAGGAGCATGTGGAGAAGGTTAAAGAACTTTTGGGTTGGGTATCTACCCTAGCAAAGAATACGCAAGGAAAAATTACCTCATTCCATACCAAAGAATCCACAGACATTGAAAAGGCTATTTGGGAACAGCAGGTGAGTGGAAGGCCAGGTGCAACAATATGTTGGAAAGTACCAGAGAGACAACAGGTTACATGTTTTCTGAAGCAGCTGTTGCCTTAGTAAATGATAATTTTGAGCACTTAAGAGAAAGTTAAGGTCAGCTTATTTGTTGTTTTCCCTTTTTCAGATCAGCCATAGCCCACTGATGATAATATCTGACCTAAACTGTATTTTTCTATGATTTTTAAAAAAGTCATTTCAAATAATATTACACTTTTTAATTCTTGAGTTTTCTCTTTATCTGTATAACATAGGTTCTGGCAGAAGAGCTGGCAACCAAGAAAGAACAAATTTCTGAGGCCATTAAAACATCACAGATCTTCTTAGCTAAGCACGCTCATAAGTGAGTATTAAATGTAAGAATACTTCACTTTGGGGACTCAGGGTCATGGAGAGTTCAAAGCAGTAAGAGCTGGAATATGAAGAGCCTTGGAGTTTACCTAGTTGGCTCTGGGGAGAAATTTTAAATGATTGGATTTTTGGTTAGAGTTTCTAGAACATTTGCACAGAGAAGGGATTGACATGGGGCAAAATGAGAAGATGAGAGCCAAATTAAGAGGTTGTCCTGATAATGAAGGCAAGAAGTGATGAAGGCTGGAGGGGAGGAGACAAAGATTCAAGAGATATTAAGGACATTGAAAATATGGGTTTGATGACACATGAAAATCATCAGATATAACTCCTCAGCTGCTGACTTAGGCCACAGGTTATATAAAGGTGACACTAAACAAGATAGGGAACATAGGAAAAGCATAGGTTGAAGAAGAGGGTAACTTTTGTTTCAGACACTATGAATGTAGACTATAGGTCAACAGAGTGAAAATACGTAGTATTTATTAGGTGACAACAGTGATCCGTGATCCATGCCTTAAGTAGTTCTCCAAAGGGATCCAAAGACCAGGTCATATGTAAGTTTAGAATTAATGACAGAAATCTAAAGTGATGGAGATCTGAGTCATCAGCATAGTAGAAACCATAAGACTAAAATAACCTAAAAAGGGTTTTCAGGACTTTTCAATCAACAGGAGGGAGTAGTCAGAAGTCAAGAAAGGTTGAAAACTATGAATTAACTTTAGCAAGTTGGATGTTTTGGAGGATCCATGTGAAAAGCCGGGGGATAATTTCAGATTTAGTATGATGAACAGAAAGTGAAAGGCGAGGAGATCAATGATTGTAAAGTTAGACTACTCTTTCAAAGCTTGGCCATAGGAAACAAAAGAGATAATGCAGCAAATAATTAAGAGTGAAATATACAATCAAGAAAGTTTTGTTTTCTTTGAAGATTGGAGACATGTTATTTATAGCTTGAATTCTTAAGGACAAAAGAAAGACATGTTGCAGAGGATATATATAAGAGAGGTTGAAATTTATGAATGATAGAAAGTACAACCTTAATCAGGAATTGATACAGCTTTTCCTCTGAAGTATGCAGGATGATTTAGGCAAGGTGTGTATAAGGTGATTTTGTTAGGAGTGAAGCCAGTAAGTGAGAGAAGTAGTGTCCAGTGTTACAGATGTTCTCTTCAAATAGGCAGAGGGGTGTCATGAAAAGTAAGGGGCATTCAGGCTGATAGAAGAAGGTATTGACTGCAAATTCCCAAGAAGATTGTCAGGCAATATTAAGACCCAGATTAAACTGGAAACCTGTCGGGTCTGTTGACGCACTGTGGGACTGTTTCCCTTTCAGTGGTTATATTTAGCAGCATGGACGTGAGAGTAGACAAGTCCAGTGGTCTTATTGCTCTAGGGTGTTTTCTCAGATTGGTGAGTGGCAGTACAAAAATAATAGGAACTGATTAGGAAGATGAACCCAGGTGGGAGGGTCTGGACTCTAAAGAGAAGAAACTGAAGATAATAGAACTGATAGATTAAGAACAAATGCAAGAGCTGAGTGTAGTGGCACACACCTGTAATCCCAGTACTCAGGAGGCTGAGGCAGGAAGATCACAGTAAGTTGGAGGCCAACCTGGGCTACAAAATGAGTTCAAGACCAGCCTGAACTGTATTGTGAGACCCTGTCTCAAAAAAGGAGGAATCAAGTAAGGCTTGGAGAATTTCACTGGGTTGATGAATAGTTCTAATTTGAGTCAACACAGTTCTTTCTCACATGTAATATAGAATGAAAAAGAGGTTATTAATTCTGGAGAGACATGGAAATGATTAGACTTGGTGACAAATACATAGTTGGCTTTAATTTTATCAATAGTGTCTTTTTTCTTGGAAAAGGATCCAAAGCCAAATATGGTTAAATAATAAAATTCGAGCTTGGTGTGGTGGCACACACCTGTAATCCCGGCACTTGGGAGGCTGAGGCAGAAGGATTGCCATGAGTTCAAGGTCAGCCTGAACTGCATAGTGAGAACATGTGTCAAACTGTACCCCACGACCACCCAAAAAGTAAAATTTGGTAAAGCTAACCAGATGAGTTAAAAAAAAAAAAAAGATGAGTAACAGGAAAATAAAAATTCTAAAGTTGGTTCGAATCTATCAGTTTCAAATATCTTATTTTTAAATGAGAAAAGATATAAAAGTAAATACAAAATAGGAAGATAAAGTGTAATCAGGTAGTGGATTGTTGCACTTGAAGTAGAATAAGGTCAGATGATGGCAAGGTACAGGTTTGCTGTGTGTGGATGGGACTGAGGTGGAGAGAAGGTTATTTGGGTTGAGGAGGCTGAAGGATTGTAAGCAAAGTGTGGCCTCACATTAGCGTGACTAAGCATCATGAACTGATTTGAGTTAGAAAACTATGAGATGCGATCAAGGAATACAGAAGAGTGGCCAAGTAGTCCATTCAAGACTATGCAATAACAGTTTTAAAACAGCAGAGGAGCATTTGAAAAATGATTTTTTCCTAAGAAACTTGAATATGTCATCTTCCAGGCTCTCAGAAATAGAGAAGGAGCAGATATCTGAGCAATTGAATGTGCTGAACAAGACTTACCATGACCTTTGTGATGGCTCAGCAAACCAGCTACAGCAGCTTCAGAGCCAGTTGGCTCAGCAAACAGAACAAAAGGTATTTTTAGTTTTTGTCTCCACATGTTGGGAGGGTACCTCTTGAGTGGTATGAAAGCAGCTGTGCTGATTGATTGAGAGTCACAGTCACTAGCTTCCTATGACCAAAATGACTTAATTTTTAACCTCACCTTAGCAGCCATTTGTCCTGTGTTTCGTTACTGGGGTTCCATGATGTGTTAGTCAGTCAAAAACACCAGATGTCATTTAGGGCAAAGTCTTTAGACGTGACTCGCTTCTCTTTGTCTTTTGCCATTTTGTGGCAAAAAGCTATCAGGAAGCACATAAATTCTATTATATTTGATCAAAATGCAGTAGAATTACTCCTTTGTGATACTGTTACCCAAAGTTGGTAGCCAGGAGAGGTGAATATTGGGAAGAAATAGCTGTGAGCCTCTTCTCTCCATACAGTATACGGTGGGAAGTGTTTCACAACAAATTGGTAGATTGATTTCACTGACTGAGACGCTGGTTCCCCTCACCCATGGTCATCCCATCATGTGACATCTTTACCAGTTTCCACTCCATATTCATGTTCTGGACCATTTGAAAGTGGTTACAGTTGCTGTTGGTTGTCCTAAGTTCTTCCTGGATACTTATGTGTGTGCGTGTGTGTGTGCGCATTTACCGTATTATATACATGTGTCTTTGGAATATATATGTGTATTTGCCTGCTTATTTCCTGTGTTGTGAAGCAGTGGCCAGTATATGTGGGGAGGACCTAAATTTAAGCTCATGTGATCATCCAGTTTGATCCAGATAATGCTCAAAATGATGATTAAACAAAATACACCTTTACACTTGTCCTTGGACGTAAATTCATACACAGCCAGAGCTGTAAAAACTATGAGACAGAACCAGCTCTGATTTGAAGGTTTATTTTCAAAAAGTGCATGCTGTGCTGGTATAGCCTTCTCTATGTAAGGTGACCCACTTTTGACGGCTTGTTGCTTCACCATATAAGAGAGTATGTGAGAAGTTTTAACAGTTGCTTGCTGAGAACATCCAGTTCTCATTTTGGACGGTTAAAAAGGGGGGAAAAGAAAAAAAGAAAGACAAGCTGCTGAGCACCTCTACATTGAGCACGATGTGTCCCCTGTACTGTGTGTATGTTTCATGTGAAGTATTGTTCTGATTAACTGACATCCTTGCTTACAAGTTTCACTAACCCTTTGGAGTTTAAGCACAAATGCACAAAGGGAAAAGAGGACGACCTGTTTGGGGTTCTTTTTTGCAAAAAAAACAAACAGTCGCATGCTGGACGCTAACACCAAGCTTACACTGTGTGTGTGATACAGCTGAGCTGCTCCGTAAAGCTCTATCTCTTATCTGCCTGAGGCGTGCCCTGCAACTCTGGTAAGTAGAAGTCGTTTATGTTTTCTTTCCCCCTCTCCCTCTGTCTTTAATGCTCATTTAGGGCAGACTGTCCTTGTTCGGTTACACTGAGAGAGATTTCTCTGGATTACTTCCCAGCTCAGTGTTGCCTGCCCATTCTCCAGTTATGAGGGTGTTGGGAGGAACAGCATGGCCTTTTCTCTTTTGCTGCACTCCAGGCTTTTTTTCAATATCAGACTCTATGAATGTCACAGAAGAAGCTAGAAGTTCTCACCATAGTCCTTCCTTTTGTCATATCGCCTGCTTCTCAGTAGGCCTTACATGGATTTTTCTAAAAAGGATTTGTTAGAAGTCTCAGTTTTATGTCAGTCATCAGTTATTCCATTAAGCACATACAGTGAAATGGAAAAGTGAACCAGCTCTACTCTTGCCTCATTTGCTATTCATTGTGCATTCTCACAGTATGCAGTCATTAAGTTTGAAATCCTTGGTGCATGTTTTTAAAATTTGGGATAAATGACTTAATGATTTTAAGAGGTTTTTGTACTATTTATTCATCTACATTATATTCATCTAGTGTTTATTGAACTTCAGGTTCTGTTCCTGTATACTGGTTGAGCCAAGTATACTTTTATGGGGCTTACTTCTCCCTGAAAAATCAAATGCATTATTTAGGAAGCAAGGAAGTGATTGGCAATTATTTCACCAAGATCTTCCATGGATAAGTTATTAAGAGTTAAATAAGGGCTGGGAACATAGTTCAGTATAGAGTGCTTGCTTAGCATGCATGAGATCCCAAGTTTAATCCCAATACTCGGGGAAAAGCTAGAGAGTTACATGATGCCCAGAAAGTAACACTGAACAAAGAGGGACACACAAAGTCATCTAAAGAAAAAGATGAGCTGGGTACAGTGGCATGTGTAATCCCAGCACTGAAGGAGGCTGAGGCAGGAGGATCACAAGTTCAAGTTTTGCTTGGGCAACTTAGTGAGACCCTGTCTCAAAATTTCAAAAAATAAGAAAGGCTGGAAATGAAGTTCAGTGCCAGAGTTTGACTCTCCTTACCTGCATTGCAAAAATGGAAAAGAAAGATAATGAACATGAACTCTAAATATCATATTTCTATAATAAGAGGCTTCAAAATTAGAAATTTTAGAAACCATTTCTAGTACTTGTATTTTCAAGGGTAGGTAATTTGGAGATTATATAAGGTTTGTTTTATTTACTGACCTTAGGACCTGACTCCTGTGTAAGTGACTCTAAATGCTTCTCTGGAATTGAGCAAGAAGTGAAGGCCATATAAAGCACAAGATTTAGAGTCCCACCTTGGTTTATTTCTGGAATTTACTAGTTTTGTGATCTCAGTCAAATTATTTAATTTCCTATACCTCATTTTCTTATCTGCAAACTGAAGATTAAAATTTGTTTTTATAGAACTGTTACATGGGCTAAATATTAGCCCTCAAAAAACCTTGTAATAAGTGGTAGCTATCATCATGGTAGTTGTACTACTCTTTCTTGCCTGGACCAGAGGAAAAGTTACTAGTGGTTTGAGAGGCAAGGGTTCCCAGACTGTCCCATCCTTGACTTGTTACTTCTAAGTCCTAAAACTAATATAACTGAGAGCCATTGCCTTTGAGAAAGCTAGCATCGGCCACTTAGAGTGTGACTATCCCAATTGCCAGTTGCTTAAGTAGTATTCACAGGCCCATTTGCTGGGATACCTAACTATTTGATGGCTGTTGGGCTGCTTAACCCACTCATCTCATCCTGTGGACCCATCCTGTTATCCTGTCAGCAGAGAAATGCTACTTCCAGAGTCGTCTTCTGTATGGGTTACAACACCGAGAAGTTGGTATATAGGGTTGAATTCTCACTTTTTGAGAAGTGGTATGTGTATATAAGAACTTTTGTGGTGACTTACTTTTAGAAGTAGCTGTCCTTTCACTTTCACTGCTTGTCCCTTTGTAATGCTTGCCATTTAGATACACTTAATGCCATGTATCATCTTTCAAAAGTAATCTCCAAACTTCTAGCCTTGTTAAACATTCTGCGACTTAAAAAAAAAAAAATTAGCATTAACACTGCCAGGCTTGCTACAGAATATTTCCTATGTGTTTGGACTTATCCCAGGTTGTGTTTTTCTTGTGGTCAGAATTTTATTTACTGTGGTTGTTCGAATGACTCCTTATAGTTGTGCTTCACCATTGACCCTGATTCTTTTTTCTTTTTGATGTTTTCTCTAGGGTTGCAGAGCAGTTGCTGGTGTGATTGACCTAGGCACAGTGGAGATATTTCCCATCTTCAGAGCCATGCAAAAGGGCCTCATTGACCAAGACACAGGCCTTGTGCTCCTGGAGTCCCAGGTTGTCATGTCTGGCCTCATTGCACCTGAGACCAGTGAAACGCTCTCTTTGGAGGATGGCTTAGCCAGAAACCTCATTAATCCCCAGATGTACCAGCAGCTCTTGGAGCTACAGGATGCCCTGTTCTTAATAAACAGGCATACTGAAAGCAGAGGCCCTCTGTCTGTGATAGAAGCAATTGAAAAGAGAATAATCAGTGAGAGAGTTGGACTGAAAGTCTTAGAAGCTCACCTGGCAACTGGAGGCTTCAGTCTCTCCCCAAGTGATGACCGTATTAACCTGGAAGAAGCTTGTCATCAAGGCCTGATTTCTACTTGGCTTCATTCGTTGGTGGAGTCTCATCTGAGATCATCCAAGAATTTGATAGACCCTAACACAGCTGAGAAAATCAATTTGTTGGATCTGATGCAGAGATGTATTATCCATAAGGAATCAGGATTGAGATTACTGCCTGTGAAGCAGTTGGCAGGGGGCATGGTGAGCTTGAAATCAGGTCGGAAGGTTAGCATTTTCCGTGCAGTTCAGGAAGGGCTAATAGATAGGCAAGTTACTGTCCGGCTTTTGGAAGCTCAGCTTTTTGCTGGTGGCATAGTAGATCCAAGAACAGGACATAGACTTACAGTGCAAGAAGCCATAAGACATAATTTGATTGACCAAGATATGGCCTGTGCTATTCTCATAAGGCAACTTCAGACAGGAGGCATCATCGACACTGTCACTGGGCATCGCATGACGATAGATGAAGCAGTGAGTAATGATCTAGTAGCTGCTAAGATTGCCCTTGTGATTCTAGAATCCCTCTGGTCATTCATGGGATTGTTACAGCCTGATTCTGGGGAGGTCCTCCCAATTATAGATGCCCTTGAACAAGGCATTGTGTCTACTGAACTAGCACATAATATCCTTAGTAATCGACAGCATATTAAGGCCCTATTTCTACCAGCAACCACAGAGATTTGGTCCTGGAAGAACGCAGTAGAAAATGGTGTCTTGAATGAAGATCTTGTGAATAACTTAAAATCGATTTGTATACCTGATGTGATGCCCAACATGGAATTAGCAGACTCTTCAGATCAAAGCAACTTGAGAATTATTTCTGGACCAGCTGCTCTGCCATGCAGCAAAGGCCAAACTGAAGACATGGCAAACCATGGTGAGAAGCTGTTGTTTCAACTGATGACCCACAGCTACATTAATGTGCAGAATGGACAGAGGCTGCTTCTGTTAGATCAAGAGCTGATGGAGACTCTGACATCCAGAGGTGACTATCATGTAAGTCCTCCAGAAGTGTTTGGAATTGGGCATCAAAGACTGTACACCCATGGGGAAATGCAAGAATCAGTGAATAGGAACGTCACAGAAACTTTCAGTGATGGCCTTATGGCGAGGCCGTGTGAACTGCAATTTTCTTTTCAGAACAAAGAACCTCCCAATCAGGAAGACTGCTCTGAAGCAAAAAGTGAAAAGATTAATATAGGAACACAGTATTCTTCTGTAGAGAATCCTGGAAAGCATCTGTTGGTTGAACAAAACATGAGTAATGCAAATCTTGACGTTTTGAATGTTATAGATAAAGTCAAGTCAGAGTTACAAAGGCAATTGTCAGGTACTATAAAGGAAGCCCAAACAGAAATGTCTGCCAGAGAAAATGACACCAGAGGACTCCACCGGGTAGTAACTCCTGAAGAAGAGCTCTCAGTTGGCAAAGATACTGTTTCTGTTGAAACACCAGAGGAAGAATGGCAAACTTCTAGAAAAACTTCTCTCACAAATCAGAAAAAAAAAGCAAAGACTTTTAATGTTGAACATACCCCACATGAAATTGAAAGACCTTCCTTAAATTCCCAAAGCAAAAAGTCACAACTTCAGGTAGACAAATCTGTAGGTTTAAAATCAGAAGTGAAGTCAGAAAATGATACGAATATTCTTTCTTTGGATGAAGAGAAGTTGTTACATAAAATGCTTTTGGCTAGGGATGACCATAAACAAAGTCAAGAAGGACAAAATGTTGCAGATGGTAATATGATGTCAGAAAAGATAATGACAGAAGATAATGGCAGTGAACCTTCCCTGTTGTACAGTCATCCTTCAGAATTGCTTGAAGATTCTACCTTGAATATGTTATGTGCACAGCTACTAGATGGAGGGATCATTCATGAAGAAACTGGTCAGAAGCTCTTACTAAATGAAGCAGTAGCCCAAGGCATCGTGCCCAGCCACACTGCTGTGAAACTTATGGGAAAACTGAACATGTTTCGGGGCTTCTTTGACTCTCAGACCTGCGAGTCTTTGACAACTGAAGAAGTCATTGATGAAGGTCTGATGGATGAGAAATTATTACACAAAGTCCTCATGACAGACAAAACTATCAGTGGTGTCTTAGACCCCCGGACCCACACACTGTGCTCTATAAAAGATGCAGTTGCAATTGGACTTCTTGATAAGGAAACAGCCAGCCAAATTTTAGAGGGGCAGGTGGTGACTGGTGGAATTGTTGACCTGAAACGAGGCAAAAGAGTTTCAGTAACTTTGGCCTCAAATCTTGGCTTGGTAGACATTACTGATGAGATAGAGCTCATAAACCTGGAGAAAGCCTCCAAAGGCAAAGACACTGAGAAACCAATTAGGGAGAGATTAATCAGACTACAAATGGAAACAACAGGACTCGTGGACCCTGACAGCAAAGCCTCTTTAACAGTTGTACAGTCCATTGACAGAGGTCTTTTAGAGAAAGAGGAGGCCATTCATTTGTTGACTAAGCAGGTGATAGATGGAGGTATTATTCACCATACATCTGGGATGAGACTGTCTGTTGCTAATGCCTGTAAACATGGCTTAATTGGTGAAGATCTAGCCAAGCAACTCAAAAAAGTTGAGAAAGTAAACCTCCATCGGTTTTTTCATCCTGAAACAAAGGAAGCACTTCCCCTCCCTGAAGCCATGAAATTAAATCTTGTTACCCCAGACGTTAAAAAAGATATACAAGAAATTCAGACCTTTAATGAAAACTTTGTGGATCTCATTTCTGGCCAGAGACTAACCTTGGCAGAAGCTAACAAAAAAGGACTGTTAACTAATAAAGCAATATTATCTTCAGGAATGATGCATGGGGTTGTAGATCCTGAGAATTACAGAATTGTTCCATACTCAGAATTGGTAAAGAAATGTAAGATTGATATTGAATCTGGACAGAGATATCTGGAAGTAATTCCCTTCTCAGACATTAAAGATGAGATGAATGGCAAAGTACTTTCATTGTCTGAAGCAGTTCAGCTAGGAAAGGTAGACTTTGTATCTACACTGAAGGTTTTGGAAGCTCAGGCAAATACTGGTGGAATCATAGATACAGCCACAGGGAAAAAACTGACATTGGCATCAGCTTTAGAACAGAAATTGGTGGATGAGAACATGGCCAGAATTATTGCATCTCATCAAGTGTTAAGTGGAGGAATTGTTGACATATTTAATGATAAGAGAGTGACTTTAAAGGAAGCTGTCCAGAAAGGATTTATCAGCCCTGAACTAGCAACTGTGATCCACACAGATACTACGAAGTCTGATGATCACACAGGTTTTATCAAACAGCAAGATGATATAGAAGTATGTGAATTAGAGGATGAATTTCTAAGAAAGGAGTTAATTGCTTATAATCAGATTGCCAAAATGAGTTGTGATAAAGGAGAAAGTGAGCAATTATTTGCACAAGAAAAGTTTAAAGGAAAAGTTTCTAATGGGAAGCAGGCAAAAAAGAAGAGAGAGATTTGTGAATTGGAGGGCAAGGATGATGAAGAAGGAAGAGCTTCTCTAGATATTGAAGAATCTGTGAGTGTCATAATTCCTAGTAGCATTAACAGGAAATCCTCAAGTCAAGTTTTAGTGCCACATCCTCACTCAGAAGTTTCTGATTTTAAACTCAAAGTGGCTAGAAACGTGGAAAAAAATACAAATGTAGAGCAGGAAAAAGTAATGACACAAATAGAAATAATCACTCATATGAAAAAGTCTAACTCAGGTCTGTATGCTGAAGAAGCAACAGAAAATCAAGAGGAAATGATTTCAGAAGTACAGGAGTCTAATTGCAAACCACCAGGCAAATTTTTGAATGAGCAACCAATGAATACGAGGGAGAAAAGTAAGAGAGAGAAGAGGGAGGCAACTGTAAGTGTCAACACATGCAAACCAGCAGCTCTTTCTGAAAAAAAGCTGACTCAGAAAACTGCTGGTAGAGATGAGCATAAATCTAATATAAAGAGGCAGTCTCTGGAAATGGTCAAAGGTGAAAAAGGGAAGGAAGCTGACAGAGATTGGGAGGTCTCTGTTATTCATAAAAGTGAAGACTTTTCTTCCCAAATGATACCCAAAGGAATTTCTATAAGAAATCAAGATGCTTTAACATTCTTTACCTCTACACCAGTCAGTGAAAAGGAAGGAAAAAATGTAAGCCTCTGCTTGACTTTTGAAACAGGAGAAAATTTATCTCAAAAAATTGGTGTTGGGGCCCAGAGTGAACCATTCTCTTCTGTGACCCCAACAATCGAAGAATCACACTGCCAGCAATTAGTTGGAAAACCTCAAATTACAAATGCATCACAAATGTCTAAAGCAGACAAGATTGTCCAAGGAGCTACCAGACAGGAGACCAACTTTTACCAAGGTTCCTGTGTTACTTCTGAGACCAAGGAAACCAAAGATCTGATTTTCTCATCTAAAGAAAAGTCAGATCAAGAAGTACATTTTGACTCAAAAAGTACTCTTAAGTTAGAAAAAATTACAGGTTCTAGAATAGATCCAAAAGAAGTCAGTTATCTAGAATCCTCAGACAGGAAAGATCTTCATTATCAGGACAGCAAAGATGACCCTGAACTTTGTGAAATTCTCAAATCTAAAATATCAACAACTCAGGAAACAAATGGACAGAAATTTCGACAAGAAGCAAACTCTGTAGTTACAGGTCCAAAAACAGGGTCTCTTGAAGGCATAGTGACACCAAAAGTTCCCAGAGTCTTGGTGTCCCTTCTTCCAGAAGAACTACTCAAAGATGTGTCAGAGAAAGCAAGCACAGGGCAACAGGATGTCATCGTTACTCTTACTGTTCCGGAGACCAATGAAGAAATGGCACTTCCTCTGACATCATGCTGTATAGTGACGAGGGATGGGAAGACCCCACAGGAAAATCTTAGTGAACAGTCTCCTTCCACGGCTGCACCTGAGGGAAAAGGAAAGAGGAATGGAGATGTAAACCCAGAGCCTCTGAGAGCAACTCAAGTAAGTCTCCCAGGAGTATGGTTGTATTTTTTAAAAAATAGAACTAGTAGCCAGGCCTGGTGGCACATGCCTGTAATCCCAGCACTAGGGAGGCTGAGACAGGCGGATCGTTGTGAGTTCAAGACCAGCCTGCGCTACAAAGTGAGCTCAAGGCCAGTCTGAACGGCATAGCAAGACGTTGTCTCAAAAAGGCAAGGGCTGGGAATCTAGCTCAGTGGCTTAAGTGCCTACCTGGCAAGCGCAAGGTCATGAGTTCAATCCTCAGTGCCACAAAAAAAAAAAAATAGAGCTAGTTTAATGCTAAAACTTTTAACTGGATAGAAAGTTGGCATATGTATAATTATATGAATGTATTCATTGTAGAGCACTAGATAATTCTTTAAGATATAACTTTATCATCAGTTTATAATGTAATTGTTAGAAAATTAGGTATTCACTGATTCTGAATTTGTTTTTGAAATTTGCAGGTTTGGTTTGGTTTGATTTTGAGACAGGGTCTCACTATGTAGTTCAGGCTATCCTTAAACTCACTAGCCCAGGCTGGCCTTGGCCTCATCGGGATCTTCTTTCCTCCCAAGTGCTGGGATTACAGGCATACGCCACCACACCTGGCAAAGTTTGCAGTTTTTTTGTTTGTATGGTTCTTGTGGTGCTCACAATTGATCCCTGGACTTGCTAGGCAAGTGCTCTACCACTGAGCTATAGCCTCAGTTTTAAATTAGAAACTAACATAGCGCTAATGTGCAATACTGGGATGATGCTAATTGAAATCGGAAAAACTTTCAATAATGTTGCTAAAATGATACTTGTCAATTGATAAGTATGAACTTCTACTCTCTGAGGAAATTAATAAAATCACTTGTCTGTTGATTTGGATTGACTTGGACAAAATAGCATTTCATTTCACTCTGTCTTAGGTATAGTAAAAATTACTTCTTTCAGTTTGTCTAACAAGAAACTACCTATTTTAGGAGTCTGCTTAAAGGAGAATGATGCAACTGAAATTTTTCATTTTTGCTCCACAGAATGTATTTAACCGGCAGCTCTGTTTAGAACATGACGAGAAGCTAGTATCTTATCTGTCTCTGTTACGGGACATTGAAATGAGGAGCAAACAGATTCAGCCTTTGGAACTTAACCTGGCAGAATTACAGGACCTGGTGTGTCAGGCAAAGGTAAGTTCCCAGAGACTTCCACCAGGCCCACTGACTTCAAGTTCGCTGCCCCCACCTTTCTTGAAGATTCCAAGGCTTAAAAGAACCTGCCTCATTCTCCATTCCTGGATAAACAACCTCGGACTCTATTAGATACCGTGGATCTAACTTTGATCAGTCTAGACAAGATGTGTAGTGGACAAACTTGAATAAACTTTAGTCAGACATCTGTTTTCTGTATGCTCTTCGATTGAACGATACAAGGTCAAAGGCAGAGTGATTGGTTAGGAAGCTATTATAGTAATTCAAACAAGAAATGTTCAGGGTGTAAAATAGTAGATTAGATATTTAAAGCAATCTCTTGTTACTTTCCAGAACTCCAGTAAGACATCAGGAAAATGTATATTCTTGAAACATAACTTTTGGGGGGCGGGGGGGCATCAGGGATTGAACTCACAACCTTGCATGGAAAATATATATTCTTAAAATGCACCTACTCACAAGAAAAAAAGAGGGGGGAGAAAACAGTAAAATTCTATTTTATTTATTTATTTTATTTTTATTTATTTATTGAGACAAGGTCTCACTATTAGTGCAGGCTGGCCTTGAACTTGCTTATGTAATCCAGCATGGCATCCAACTTACAGTGATACTGCTGCCTTAGTTTATGAAGTACAGGGATTACAGGTATCCACCGCCATTCCTGGCTTGAGTTATATATTTTATTTTGTTGTTGTTGTTTTTGTTTTGTTTTGTTTTTTTGCGCAGCACCAGGGATTGAACTCACGACCTTGAGCTTGCTGGGCAGGCGCTTAGACCGCTGAGCTAGATCCCCAGCCCTGTTTCTGAGACAGGGTTTCACTATGCCGTTCAGGCTGGCCGTGAGCTCACTTTGTAGCCCAGGCTGGTCTCGAACTCACAACGATCCGCCTGTCTCAGCCTCCCGAGTGCTGGGATTACAGGCGTGAGCCACCACGCCTGGCTATATTTTATTTTCCCTCTAGGCAAACCAGTATCTGCACTTTTTGGGGGAAAATTATTTTAGGCAAGTATTTATTTCAGGAATTATTTACAGCAAGTATTTATTTCAGAAATAAAGTCAGCCATGTATAGTTTTTTAAATTTTAGTTTTTCTGAGAATACTAGGAAACACTTATCTCACAGAAACTAAAGAAGAGACTCAAGGAAGAGGAGATTCAACAGAATTAATGACCGCATAGGAACTGAATCCTGAGGACTAAAGGGAGAATTGAGTGCCTGAATGTCACTGGGGACCTTACTAGAAAGAGTTTCAGTGGAGTGGTTGGATATTAACTAGCTTAGATTGGAAAGTGGAGACAATTACTATCAAGGATTCTTTCCAGAAGTTTTATAATGCCATCAGGAAAGGTAGGACACTAGCTAGAAGAGATAGATTGGCAGAAGAATGTTTCAAATAGGTTTTTCAGCTGAGAAAGAAAGAACCATTTTTTTAAATGGGAGAACTTAAATTTAGAGGAGAGAGGAAATGAAAATTGATAAAATTAGGCTCCTGAGAACATAGAAAGGCAGCCTTAATAGGGATGATGAGGTGCTGTTTTATTGAAGTTGAAAACTCAGAACTATCACAGGATCAGGGTCACAATGATGACAGACATAGAGGTTTACCAGTCCTCTCAATATGCAGAGTATGGCCTTAGGTAGGTGACTGATAGGGAAGTGAGGTTACATTCATAAAAACTATCAAACTATCCCATAGCTTATTTCTAGCTTCTCTATTGAGAACCAAAATATTTTAGATCAGCTGAGCACGAAGACTTTTTGGGCTGTCTTTATGTTCTGTGGTTCTGCCCACCTGCAGTATGAAGCAGAAGAGTTATTATTTTGATTAACTTATTTTGCAGCACACTAATTGTGCATAGCTGCTCCTGGGAAAAGAATAATACCACTGTCAGAGAGGCAGCGAGTTATACTGGAGGATGCACACTGCACAAAGTCTGAAGACCTGAATGCAATTCCTGGCTCCAGCTAGGTGGCCTCAGGTCCAAAAAAAAAAAAATTGTTAAGTGCTGAGGGTATCTCCTTTGTAAACCCAGAATAATAACGTCTGTCCTGCTGACCTCATCAGTTAGTGATTATGAGAACCAGTAAACAGATGAATGTACATAAAAACGTTTTCTGAGCCCTAAATTTCTGTGTAGACATGAGGCAAGAAAAGTGTGTTCACAGCTGATTCTCAGATGGCAAGATTACTGGTCTTAATTTTGAAGATAACTCTAGTCTATCCCCTCAGGTAATAGATGGGGAGCTACAGGCCCTGTCCACCTTGGTAAGTCAGGAATTGGAGTGTGTGAATCAGATTATTGTCAGCCAGCCTCAAGAAGTCCCCGCTCAGCTGTTGAAAGCTCTAGAGAAAGATGCCAAGAATCTTCAGAAGTCTCTCAGCTCTGTGAGCAACACTTGGAGCACCAGACTGCTCCATCTCCAGAACGCTGTGGAAGTAAAAAAGGTAGCGTCTTGTTTTTATTCATAAAAACCCTTAAAACCTGGGCAGGCCTAGAGTGTTTTCTATCCTGACTTTCTGTTTATTTCTTAGACCATGGTGTTAAATCAGCACGCACAGCTAGAAGGCAAACTTCAAGATCTGAGAGCCTGGGTTGGCAATACCAGTGTTATTCTGAACAACAAAGAATGTGACAATGAAACAGATGTCGTCAGCCTGAGTCATTCTCTCCAACAGTATAAAGTAAACTCTCCACCCATTCCCAAGCATATTTTATTTGTCCTTTGAGTTGTATAAGTTTTATTTTTGTTCTTGGAAACTAGTATCTGTGCTTATCTTAGTCTGATTTTCCATCTCAGTAATAAAGTGAACTGTATGTAGTTTTTAAGTTGTCATCTTCCTGGAGCTTATGATTGATGATTATGATTATTTTCTCATTCAGCTACTCTCTGAGAGAGAGTCTGCAGAATGGCCTCTTATTTATTATCAACTTCATCTTCTCTTTATAATCTTTGTAACTGATTATCTAAGATCTGTTTCTCTTCACCTAAAATCCAGTCCTATACACATGTGTGCACACACCAATTTCAGAAGAATTTTTGTTGAGTGACCTACAGCATAAATTGCCAACTTACCTTTCAGGGCCACATAATACATATTTTGGACTTTGCAGGCCAGATTTAACCAGGGGACATAGTTTCCTGAACTTCTAATCTAAAGGGATGTTTTTCTTTCTTCTTAAGTTCCGAATTAATTAATTCTTTTATTACGTCAGTGAGAGCAAAGTTATACAGTAAATTCAGGGAGTTTTTCTCTAACATTGTTATTTTTGTTGTTGTTATACTTACCATTATATCAGAGATAAGTCCCACTCAAATGCTTCAGAAAGTCAGGAGGAACTAGAGTTATCCACTCCTCTTCTTCTGTCCTTTCCTTTCCCAGTGTTAAGCAGGCATAAAGGTGTGTCACTGGTCAACCTGGTATGTGACCTCTTTATCCCTCTTTATGTTGCAAGAGTAAACCTATCTCCTTCTTTCAGGTTCTTTACCCAGAGATATTACTGGGGGAGAGAGTAGCAGATTTTCTTCATTAAATATTATAAAGAAGCAAGTGGGGAAATAATTCCTATGAGATTTAAACAGAGCATCTCATGCACTGGTGCCCGCCCCCCGTTTTAACTTCTGTGCATTTTCCTCTAGTAAGAGAATGCTGGTCTAAGGCTTGTTTTCTTAGTGGTAATTTCCTAAACCTGTATGCTCACAGATACACTGTTTTTATTGTGTAACAGTAACCATACAGAATATTTTATCTTATAACATAGTTGATGATCACTAAATGTTTATGAGGAAATTACATGATTTTAATTGTCTAAAAACAGAGGACTTTATTGTTTGGACAGTTTCTGCTACTTTAAGAGAACAATAATTACTTTGTAAGAAAATCTGACTATAATCCTTCATAGTTTAAGAATGTATAAATAGTATTTGTTTACTCTAAAACTCCAATGTTATATGTCTTCTCAGTACTAGCCTGCCAGTAATTCACTGCCGCACAAATTCAAGTAGATATTTGTACCCAGGAAATTACAATGAGAAGAGATACATCTCAGACCAAAAATTCTTGCTATACTTTCCAAAACTTTTAAAAAAGATTAGCAGTAGTACATATCTGTTAGCATAAATAATTAAAAACTTACTGCATTTGGAAATCAAGATATACTAAATGAAACTTAATTGTATTTATTAAATGTGCTGCTGAAGCAAGCACTCCTAATAGTATTTATGAGGAATTTGGAAAGACCAAAAGTGAGATTTCCAATGCTAGTTTGACCTTAGGGTCATCAGAGCCAATTATAAAAATAGAGGAGGTTGTCCTCATATTCTTGATTCTTTGATTAGAATCAACAGCTTTTTCATGGAAATGGAAATATAAGTTTTCTTTCTTTTTTCTTTTTTTCCTTTCCCTGTTGACCTTAGGATTTGAAACAGCCCATGGCTGAAAGGAAATCTCAGCTGGATGCTCTTGCTTTTGATATTCAGTTCTTTATCTCTGAGCATGCACAGGACTTGTCCCCTCAGCAGAACCGACAGATGCTGAGGCTTCTGAATGAATTGCAGAGGTCCTTCCAGGACCTTGTGGACTGGACTGCAGTTCAGACGAATGCCTTGCAGGGCCGCCTTCAACAAGTGCAGCAGGAAGCCCAGGTTAAGGTCAGACTAAACCAGCAGCTGGGCTCATTTGTCTTCTGGGATGTCTTCTGTTTTGGGGTTTTCTGGTCAGCTCTCATGTACAGTGTCATGATTTCCTACAGCTTGGCATTACCAGTTTTGAAATTTCATGTCATTCAGGCCAGTGTTATTCTGGCCCAAAAGGAAGCTTTTCTGGCTATTTTTCTTGCCACGTTTTTGGTTTTGTGTTTGCGTGAGAGAATATATGTGCATTCATGTGTGACTGTATGTGCAATTGTTTTCATTTTTGTGAGGCTGTACCCTCACTGTATCTCATTGTCTTTGACTTTCAAAAGAAAATCATAATAGCCCTTTCTTCTCATTACTTTCTCCTTTTTCACTCTTAAGGGCTGTGAAGAACATCAGGATACTCTGAACTCAGGCCAAGAATAGTTCTGAAAATCAGTTTTGATCTGGAGCTGTTCAAATGATTCACGATAAGATTTCGTGATAATAGTCAAACAACTGACAAGGACATTTTTATTACAATGATAGTAATTTATTAACAGTTTTTAAATTATTTTTTTATCCACTTTCTTCATATTATAGTTCCTGGTGCTTAGTCAGTCATGGAAAACAGTGTATGGAATCAGAGATGATACAATTTTTTTTAAAACTCTGGTAACCATCCTCCATCACAACAAACTCAAACTCATCATAAATGCATTAATGGTAACATCATAACTTTAGAATACTTGAATGGTATTTCTGCTTCTTCTGCTGTTTGTACAGTAAGTTGGCAGGCAGCAAAATAAGGTTAAAATTGTCATTATCACCAGCAAATCTGTCTCAGGGGCTCTAAATATTGTGCAAAAGTACTGTTGTGTTTTTGAGTCAGTCTTAAATTAGGTCAGTCAATACCACGTATCTCCTACTCCTGGTCAGATGTTTGAACTATATTGAAATTGAGATAAAATCCTAATGAAATGCTTCTGGTTACCTTCCAAATCTGAATATGCACAATGCCTAATTTTGTAATCTATGTAACATGGTGTAGCCTTTGGATACTTAATGAAGCAGATTGGTCTCTGTTACCTGAAGACCCAGCCCAGATCCAGAGTAGGCCTCTGAGCTGCAGCAAGTGATAGAACTGCATGTGAACATTCTCCCTGAGCATGAAATTAATTCCACAATGTTTATTAACCTTGTTATTGTCAGAAATGCTCTGCTTCTCTATATTTGCCCTGAACGCATGTGTATGTTTGTGTGTTAACTTGTTTGCTTTGCTTTTTTCAGATTCAGTCTGCACTCATCCTAACCCATGAAGATCCTGTTTTACAGCTGAAGAGCTCTTAGGAGTTCTCTTCCAGAGCCCTTCTATTTGTCCTAAAGAGGGGGAGAGAGGGCCAAATTGGGCACCTGTTTGTAAGTGCAGGTGACTTACTAAAACACCATCAGAAGGCAGAAACTGGTGGAAAATGGTTTTAGAGGGTTGTCAGGAGAACACATCATGCTCAATTGCTCAATTAGGTGCTTTAGTGTCATGCAACTGAAGTGAGTCTGGGGAAAGGCTTAGGCACAGAAACATATTCCTTCTCTCTCCTGGGGTCTGCCTTTTTCTGTGATATCAGAGTAGCCACCTCAAGGACTGAGCCTGTGACTTTTCTTGGGCAGTTTCCTTCTTAAAATAGCCAAGTCAGTCTTCTTATGCCTGGCATATAATCATTCTGTTTTTGGGTCCTTATAGTTTTGAGGCATTTGACTTACAATGTCAATTTAATTATTAAGTTCTGTTAACTTATGAATTATTTAGATGCTTGATTTCTTTTTCTGTTCCTATTCTAGTTTTCCATGTTTTGACTTTAATATATAACAATCATCTGGTTCTAGAGAAGGAATTAATGAGAACCACTCATTTATCATCATCACAATTGTGGTTTTCAATATTTTCCACTTCCAAAGATGCTAATAGTCTGGCAAAGAAGCTTCCAGACCCAAACTTAAACAAAAAGTATTCTTTCTGGAAAATGCCCATTTGCTATCCCATCCATGGGCCTAGATCAATAGAGTGCCCAAGTAAGGAGAGCTTCCTGAATGTGATTTCTGTGCCTTTTCCTGTTCTAGTCTTCCAACTTTTCTATCCTTAAGATGTAATCTTTTTGTTTTATATTTCAGGGAGTTATATGTATGTAAATTGAGTTTTTAATTGTCTCTTGACTCCTTTGCATTTTAAATAGACTCTGCAGAAACAGCAAAATACCTGTCATCAGAAATTGGAGGATCTGTGCAGCTGGGTAGGACAGGCAGAAAGAGCACTGGTGAGCTACCAGGGCAGAGCCTCCCGGCAGGAACTTTCTGCTTTGCAGAAGAACCAAAGTGACTTGAAGGTTGGTGTGAGTTACTCATTTTTCTCCTCCTTCAACACATATTTATAAAGCTTTGCATTGTGCCAGCATTAGGGATAATAAGCAAACATCATCCCTGCCTTCATGGAGCTCAGTCTGGTGAGGGAAGCAGATAGTTACACAGATTTTTCACAAAAATGAACATGTAATGAATGCAGTATCTAGAAAGTTTTATGAAAACACGTACCAGAAACACCCAGTCTAGTCTAGCATTTGAAAAAAGATTACCTTGAAGAAGTATCATTTAAACTGAGAAGTGAAAGCTATATAAAGGATAGTGCATGAAGGAGTGGGAAAAAGAAAATTTACCAACCAGAGGCTTATGATTGATTTTTGAGGTGGGAATGGGATTGAGCACGACATATTTAAGAACTGAAAGAAAGCAGAGCATGGTGTTACATGCCTGTAATCCCAGTACTCTAGGAGGCTGAGACAGGAGGATCACAAGTTTGAGCCCATCCTGGGCAATTTGTTGACTTAGTGAGACCTTGTCTCAAAATAAATGATAAAAGAGAGCTGGGGATGTAGCTCAGTGGAAAAGCCCTGGATTCAATCCCCAGTACCACCCGTTTCTCCTCCTGCCAAAAAAAAAAAAAATTAAAAGTTTTTCAATTGTGCTGCAAAGAATAGAAGCTTAGTGAACAATGAAGTAAGAGAAATAGGTGGGACCCATATCATGTTGGGCTTTGTAGACCATAGTAAGAAGGAGTGATAACCCAGAGAGTACAGCACCTTCCCCTTAGCCTACAGGGGTGTGTTCTAGTACCTCCAGTGCATACCTGAAGCCACAGATAGTAATGAACCTACATATTTTTCCTATACATATATAACTACAATAAACTGTATAAATGAGGCACAATAAGATATTAACACCAAAAATTAACATAAAGTAGAACAATTATAGCAATATACTGTAATAAAGAACATCATTACTCTGGCACTTTGGGGCTATTATTATGTAAAATAAGGGTTCTTCGAACACAAGCACTGTTATCAGCAGGTTAACCAAGGCAGCTACCAAGTGACTAACTGGTGGGTAGCATGTACAGTACAGATGCCCTGGATAAAAGGATGATTTGTGTCCTGGGCTAGACAGAGCAGGATGGAGTGAGAATCTTCATACTACTCAGAATGACACACATGCTAAAATTTATGAATTATTTCTTGAATTTTCTGTTTAATATTTTTGGACCATGGTTAACCATGATTAACTGAAATCTTGGAGAGTGAAGCTATAGAAAAGGAAGAGTACTATATAAAACAAGCAACAGACCTTGGTTCTGCTGGAATCATGCTGTTGACTCTTCTTTTTTTTTTTTTTGCGGCACCAGGGATTGAACTCATGACCTTGCGCTTGCCAGGCAGGCACTTAGGCCATTGAGCTAGATCCCCAGCCCTGATGTTTTTAAGACAGGGTCTCACTATGCCGTTCAGGCTGGCCTTGAGCTCACTTTGGTCTTGAACTCACAACGATCCGCCTGTCTCAGCCTCCCGAGTGCTGGGATTACAGGCGTGAGCCACCACGCCCGGCTAATGTTGACTCTTCTTTATAGAAGAAATGATCTCACCAGAGTTGGTGGCATGCCCTGTAATCTTAGCACTTGGGAAGCTGAGTTGGAGGATTGTGATGGCTGGGAGGCCAGCCTGGGACACATAATGAGTTCAAGACCAGCCTAAATACATAGCAAGAACCTGTCTCAAAAAAACAAAAGGAAATAATGAACAAAAACAAAAATACAAAGTAGCCAGATGTGTGGCACATGCCTCTAATCTCAGTACTCACGAGGCTGAGGCAGGAAGATCGCTGTGAGTTCAAGCCCAACCTGGGCTAGATAAGCAAGTTAAAGGCCAGCCTGAACTGCATAGTGAAACTCTTTCTAAAATCAATCAGTTACTCAGTCAATCAGTCAATCAACCAATCAAATCTCTCTGTAGAGAATTCACTACAAACATATTTATGGGCAAACTCCTTTTTGTCTACGTTAAGTATTTGTCTAGAAAATTATTTTAGAATGTCTTTCATGGGTATAGGTGTAAACCTTAATTAAATACATTTTAGTTGGAAACTATGTGCAGTATATCCTCCTAGCCATCTCATCCTTACCCTAAAGTTGAATACTGTGCCATCCCTTTTTTCATGTGTTAAGGATTTACAGGACGATATTCAGAATCATGCCCCTGCATTTACCACTGTTGTCAAAGACATTGAAGTGTTCCTGGAGGAGAACCAGACCAAACTGAGCCCCCAGGAGTTGCTAGCTCTTCAGGAAAAACTTCATCAGGCTAAGGAGCAATACGAGGCTCTCCAGGAACAGAGCCGGGTGGCACAGAAGGAACTGGAGGAAGCAGTGAGCTCAGCCTTACAGCAGGAAACCGAAAAGGTAACCACACTACTATAATACTTGATGTTTTGCCGAAATGAAAGTTTCATACCTGCATAAAAGGTTAGGGGAAACTGCCTTATACAGAGAGTAAAGTTAAAAAAAAAAAATGGGCTACTTAAGGAGCAGGTCTGTGAGCCAGTCTTTTTACAAGAAACACTCCAAGGATTCAGGTTAGAAATGCTAGCAAGAAGTATGTATTACCAAAAAAAAAAAAAACAAACAAAATAATCTTGCTATTTGTATATTCAGTACTCTGGCTAATTGAACGAAGTTAGGTAAGGTATTACCCTAAGAGAGGAACAGATCAAATATTATATTCATAACCTGAATCTAGATTGGTGATCTAAGATACTAGGGAAGATACCTGTGAAGTCTTAGTTGGCCACAAGTTTATCTCCAGTTGTGTCTATAGTTACGGTGTGAATTCTGGCATCAGGAGAAACCAAAGAGAGTAAAATCTTGAGTGGTCCTCTGCCCCTGTGTCAGCACTGCCAGATTACATTGAATCCATTCAGCCTTAGGCCATGATACTAATGAGGAGACAAAGAGCATGGGAAAGAAAAATAAGCTCCCTGTAGAGGAATTTTGAAATCCATGAATACGTAACTTGGCATGTACCACTTAATTAAGTAAAATACTTGAGGAGCTAATAAATAGAATTCAGGAGGCAAGTTAAGAACTGAGAGTTCTGTTTGATTGAGATAAGGATGAAAGAAGTCTGCTTTTCTTTTAGGGAGTAACAGCCAAATAACTGAATGTGACTATGGTATTTCTTATTCTACCAAACCATTGTATCACTTTTTCATACCTAGAAAAGATTCTGTGAAATCTTGGTGGGGTGGTAAGACTAAGTGATCACTGAATAGTCTTTTTAAATCCTGGGATTTAGTATTCCATTTTTTTCTTGAATCAGTGAGATGTAGATGAAAGCTAGACATTATATAATTATGTTCAATGAGTTTTAGAAGTTATTAGTTTTTGTGTGTATAAAGTCCATGTATATCCAGAATTAGAGCAACTCTTTTTCTTTAGCAAGAATCTTACCACCTTTACTTAACAGTTGGTTGAATAATTAACTAAGGTATTCTCACTAGACCACTTCTGTGGCTTTCAGAGTAAAGCAGCAAAGGAATTGGCAGAGAACAAGAGTAAGATCGATGCTCTCTTGAATTGGGTGACTTCCATGGGCTCGTCGGGTGGACAGCTACAGACCACCCTTCCAGGAATGAAGCAGCTTTCTGGAGCTAGCCCTGTGCAAGGAACCTTGGATACCACTGACGGCCACGTGGGGGTGAAGCATGCCCCAGAGACTCTGGACAGGCAGTGTGAGAAGATGAAGGTGAGGTGTCAGCTTGTCCTCATGCTAGTGGAATCTTCACCTTGAGCACATCATCACTGGATTCCCCTGAATCCAGTGAGCACTGCTGTGTTTTGTCTTATTTAATGGTTCAATGACTTTGAGACTATTGGCTGTTCTCTTGAAATACTTTCTCCCTTGGTTTCTAACACTGCTTGATCACCCTTCTTTTCCTCTGGCTGGTTTTTGAGGTACTGTTAGATTTCTATCCTTTTTCTCTTTCAGCATATACTTTTTCTTGGGTAGTCTCGTCCACTCAGAACACTTAAGTTACCAGTTGTACTAATCAATTCCATGTATAGATTTCTTTCCAGCTGTGATGCCAGTCCCAAGCTTTAAAGCAATTTATAAATTCATCCTCCTCTTTGTAATTTGGAACTACAAGCACCTTAACTAGAAAATGGACTTTTTTTTTTTTGGTACCAGAAATCAAACTGAGGATCTTATGCTTCCAGGCAGGCACTGCACCATTGAACTAAATCCCTGGCCCCAGAAAATGAAATTTCTATTTCCTGCTGTATATTCCTTCCTAATTAAATGTGTTCTATCTTCTCACCTAATTACCTGAACTAGACATCACCCTAAATTCCTCTTTCATTATTTATATTGAGTCTTTTCATAAATCCCATGCTCCTGTATCTCTTCCAGAGTTATCCAGACTGCATCATGTCTATTGAAATACTGAAGTTTAGCCACTATCAACTTTCACTTTATTATTTTAGTAACTTTTACTATTTTTCTTGCCTCTTGATTTTTACCCTCCATTCCCTATGCTACTAAATGGTCTTTATAAAATGCTATATTCCTGCTCAACCCTTTTAATGGTTCTCTGTTATCCTCACATTAAGGCTAAATATTTTTTGGGTTTTTTGATCTTTATGAGATAGTTTCACTGTGCAGTTCAGGCTGGCCTTGAGCTCACTTTGTAGCCCATGCTATGCTTGAACTTGCAGAGATCCTCAAGACTAAACTTATTAAACATGGTTTAAAACCCCATGGTTAAAACATAGTTTACTTCCTTTCTCCCTCACGTGGCCTCATCTCTCGCCTTCCTTCACACTTCCTTCACAGTCTCTAGCCACTGATACCTTTCAGTTGATCAACTATACTGCATTCTCATTCTCCTTGGCCTTTGCATGCTCTTGGAAACTTCTTTTTTCTCTGGTGTAGAAAGTAAGGAAAGCTGGATGTGGTGGCATACACCTGTAATCTCACCCTCAATAAGGTAATGTAGGGGGATTGGTGCAAGTTCGAGGCAGCCTGGGCTACATACTGAGTTCAAGGCCAGCCTGAACTACACAGAGAGACCCTGTCTCAAAAAACCAAATACAAAAGAAGGAGAAAGGACCTATTTTAGCTAATTTTTATTTGTTCTTACTGGTTTTATTTGTTCTTCAGAAGTTAGCTTACTTCCTCTAGGAAGCATTGTTAACTCCTCCCCAAAGTTAGTGTATCCTCCTTACTTTGTAGTGTTTCTCATTCTGGAATTTTTTGCGTGCTTGTTTGTTTTTGGTTTTTTTTTTTGTTTTGTTTTGTTTTTTTAATCTACATTGCCTTTTGGACCTGGAATTGAAAGCAGAAACCATTTCTTTCTCACCATTTATCTGTACTTGTTTATGCATTCATTCAGTAAATACAGAGTACTATATTCAGTACTCTGGCTAATTGAACGAAGTTAGGTAAGGTATTACCCTAAGAGAGGAACAGATCAAATATTATATTCATAACCTGAATCTAGATTGGTGATCTAAGATACTAGGGAAGATACCTGTGAAGTCTTAGTTGGCCACAAGTTTATCTCCAGTTGTGTCTATAGTTACGGTGTGAATTCTGGCATCAGGAGAAACCTGATGTATGCAGACACCGGAAATATACCAAGGAACTAATAAGACAAACCATCTCCTAGAACATTGACTGCAATGTGCATGCATAATATATTGAATGATTGAAACAAAATTTAGGACAATTACAAAATACATGGATCATATATTTTCTTTTTTTTTTTTTTTTGCAGCACCGGGGATTGAATTCACGACCTTGCGCTTGCCAGGCAGGTGCTTAGGCCACTGAGCTAGATCCCCAGCTATCACATATTTTCTTAGTGACACCTTTATAATTTGGCTTACTGGGAAGTTCATTGAGAGACCTGTGTGGTTCATTGCTTTGTTTTGTATTAATAGGATTTCTGCCTCTTGCTTACCATTTGTGTACTTAGAGGATCCTCTGTGGTGTTTCCCAAAACCCTGATAGTCTTTCAACAAAAAAGAACAGAGATGGTTCTGCTATATCATAAAGAGCCTCCTGGCACCTCTTGCTGGCTACAGTCAGCCTGGCCAAGTCGCATCTCTATCCCACCTTATCCGTGGGTGATGGGTTGGAGCCTGAGACATTTGGGTGGTGTACAGACAAAGTTATGGTACTTCCCTTTACTATGTCAAGGAGGATATCTCTAGCTTTGCTGAGATGATGTGAGACACTGAGACTATCAGGTTGCCCAAGCTAACTAAATAGTATTCTGAAGAAAAGTAGGCTTCAATCCTGCTTTAGGTAGTTGCACATAAATGTACATAGTCAGCAACACTGACTGAACTCCCACTGTTTGTTGTTAGGCTCTGGAAGAACGTGTTTCAAAACAAAGCCCCGCATCTATACACTAGAATAAAAAAGAGGGTATCAATATATGTCTATAGACATAGCATATTCAAGTAAAAGTACAAAGCTAGGGGTGTGGCACAGTGGCAGAGAACTGGCCTAGCACATAGGTTCATTTCCCATCACAATCAGAAAATAAAAGGAAAGACTACAAAAACCACTACAACAATAAAAATAAAATGTGCAAATTACACGTACTATCCAGAAATATATTCTATTTAATGAATTAACTTTTCAAGACCTTTCCTAGTAGGAAGTCTTCATGGACATGTGAATGACATGTTTCACAACTAAGTATCTGCGTTTTTACATTGTCATACATATGGCTTACCTAGTTACTCATCCCTTCCATTGTTGTAGATAGGTACTGGTTGGCCATTTGTACATTCTCACAGACTTGGATCTAGTGAAAGCAGTCAAGTTCTAGTCACATTTCTGACCCTGGACTATCTGTGTGTCTTTAGTCAAGACATATAACATCTTTTCGGTATTTACATATCTCATTTCACTTACAGTGTCCTATTGAAGTAAAGAAAGAGACCTCTCTTCAGCTGCGGCTGTAGACATTACCAAATTATTCAGGTTTCTTTACTGATTTTTCCTTTGTTTTGGTCGGGGGTTTACTCATCAGGCCCATCATCAAGAATTGCTGTCCCAGCAGCAGAATTTCATTCTGGCCACCCAATCAGCTCAGGCCTTCCTGGAGCACCATGGGCACAATCTCACACCTGAGGAACAACAGAAGCTGCAGGAGAAGTTAGGAGATCTTAAGGAGCAATATGCATCTTCCTTGGCACGATCCGAGGCTGAGTTGAAGCAGGTGCAGACACTGCGGGATGAGCTGCAGAAGTTCCTGCAGGACCACAGAGAGTTTGAAAGCTGGCTAGAGCGTTCTGAGAAAGAGCTAGAGAACATGCATACAGGAGGCATCGGCCCCGAAGTACTGCCTTCCTTGCTAAAGCGGCAGGGAAGCTTCTCAGAGGACGTCATTTCCCACAAAGGAGACTTAAGATTTGTGACTATCTCAGGGCAAAAGGTTTTGGATGTGGAAAACAGCTCTGAGGAAAGCAAAGAACCATCAACAACTAGTGACTTAGTGAAGGAGAGGCTGAAGGATGCAACAGAAAGATATACTGCTCTCCATTCAAAGGTAAGGCAGTGGGTCTGGTGGTAGAGGTCTATAATCCCAGCACTCTGGGAGACTGAGGCAAGGGGTTCACAAGTTCAAGGCTAGGTTGGGCAACTTTAACGGTCTGGGGGTGAGAATGTAGCTCAGTGCAATCCCCAGTTATTGAGGAGGAAAAATAAATAGTAAGGAGAGATCCTGTCAGCCTCTGACAGGATTACAGGATTATAGGGTAACAATAATGGACCTCATTGTAAGAACCCTAGAACACAGTGGGCAAGCTTTATGTAGACCACAGGCAGAGGGTTTTTATGAACTATAGAAAAAATGCATAATATGAAGGCCATAATATAAGGCTGACACCTTATTCTAGCAGTACTGGGAGTATGTGTCACACCAGTGGTGAAGGTGGAAGTGCTTTTTTGTCCTAGATCTTGACCAGCCTCATGGACTCCCAAGAGATATAATGTGGGAAAACTTTAACTGCAGTCTTCCTTCCTGTGCAGACCATCTACTGTCAATCCTTATCTTCTTCCCTATCCAAAGAATTCCCTCTCCCTCCTAAAATTTAGAATGTAGTCAGTTCTTACTTGTCATGCTTTCTGCCAACATCTCTAATCTCCAAAAAGGAATGCTTTTTGTACCTTTTGTCCCTAACTTTGCCTGCAACCTGATGTTAATTTCTGTGATGACCTGTCATACAACTCATTAAGTCATCCTTGGTAAAAGAAGGGTAAGGTAAGGTAAATAATGGGAAACAAACAATGAAGACCCCTCTTGTGGTTAGGAGCTCAGGCTACTCATCTATCCAGGGTCCCTGGCAATACATCTGTGACAAGTGACAACCCAGGCCACTATTTTTGGGGGGAGGGGGATGTTGTTTTGCAGTACTGGGACTGAATCCAGGGCCTCATGCATGCCAGGCAAGTGTTCTACCACTGAGATACATCCACATTCCTAGGCTGCTTTCTTTGGGCTCTACTCAGGAAGCCACTGCCTTTGGCCTGACATGTCAGGTCTGCTTTTCTTTCTTTCTCTGACACAGTGTACACGACTGGGCTCTCACCTGAACATGCTACTAGGCCAGTATCAGCAATTCCAGAGCACCGCTGACAGCCTACAGTCCTGGCTGCAGGCTTGTGAGACTAATGTGAAGAAACTCCTCTCAGATACTGTTGCTTCTGACCCTGGAGTCCTGCAACAGCAGCTTGCAATGACAAAGGTGAGCCCGAGCACAGGCTATGATCATAGCATCAAGGCTTTGGATCACATGGCTTAGAGTATCCCAAAGCCAGTACTTGCATAGATTAAAGATGGTAGTTGGGATGCTTTGGAGAAAGTCTGGTGCCTAAACACTTTATTCTACTATCTATGGCTGTTAATAAACAGAGCATTATTTATAAAACTGTTTAATAGTTCTAGCTTCATAGAATTCGCTTTAATTGCTCAATTAGACGTTTTTTTGTCTTTTTTCATGGACAAGCAGAAGTTGCAAGAGGAACTGGCTAAGCACCAAGTTCCTGTAGAAAAGCTCCAGAAAGTAGCTCACGACTTCATGGAAATTGAAGGAGAGCCAGCCCTGGACCCTAACCATGTTCAAGAAACTACAGGTATGAAGTAGGGACAGCAATATTGTTTTCTTAATTTCTAGAATTAGCCTTTGTTCTACAAGATAGCACAGTGATGGCAAACATTTTAGAGCTTTCAATAATAACAAACAGCCCACTGAAACACGTGTGCCATAGGTTCACTGCCACTGATACAGCACACTGTATCATGCATGTATCTGGGTGCTCAGTTAGGAGCTGAGGTTATTATAGCCATGAATAGGCATAAACTTCGATCAAATAGCTCATCCTCCAATTAACTTTGTTTTTGTACTTTGAAAGACATTGACAATCTGGCTTCAACCATTTTTCCCAGGCATCTACCTTCTAGCACACCCTGCTTCTTTTATTTCCCAAGTAAACCAGTTACGTCTGCACTACCTTACCTGTGAAGTTTTTCCTGTTGCTTAGCTGTTAACATTTATTTCCTACATACCATGCATGATGAAATCTTGTTAATGCTTCAAGGTGTAGCTGAGGGTACATCATGATAACTATAGTTAGTAACAGTATATTTTATGCAGGAGATTTGCTAAGAGAGTAGATTTTAAGTGTTCTCACCACAAAAAGTGGTAAGTATGTAAAGTAATGCATATATTAAATAATATGGTTTAGCCGTTCCATTATACGTTTGTCTGTTTGAAAACATTAATATGCACTATGTTTATCTAACTGTCCAAAAGACAGAGAGACAAACAGAAGAGAGAAATGTACCTGAGAGGTTATTTCCTTTATGAAATCCTAACAATCACCCTCATCCCTCAAAAGAAATAAAAAGTAAATGTAGTAGTCATTTGTCTGAGTTTCTTCAGGACATACTTGTATTCCCAATAAAGCACTTATGATTTTATTTTTATGCCTACTTAGGATTTGCCATCCTCTGACCATGCTCTACTTTAGAAGCTTGATTTGTAGAGGGCAGAGACTAAAATCCTAATTATCTTTTTTTTTTTTGCTTGAAGCTATTTTTATCCAAAGTCTTAATTATCTTTAATCTTTCATATCTAGCATAATTTCTTACTCTTAGTAGATGCTAAATGACTAATGCTTGTGGAATTTGGTTCTAATACTAATGCACCTCAAGCATATTCCTTCGATTTGTGTTGTTGTCAATTATTACAGTTAACATGTGCATTTTAAACACTTTATTTTTTTTTTACGAGCAGAAAACATTTATTGAGAGAAAGAAAGCTTCTGTCTGAGAGAGAGACAGAAGGGGTCCCAAGTGGGTCACCCAACACTTAATTTTTCAACAACAGAAACCAAATGTAATATTTACTGTTGCTCTTTCTTCTCACATCCTTGATTTTCCAGAATCCATACTCGGCCACTTCCAGAGCCTTTCCTGCAGTCTGGCTGAGCGCTCTGCTCTGCTGCAGAAGGTGATTGCTCAGTCACAGAGTGTCCAGGAAAGCCTGGAGAGCCTGCTGCAATCCATCAGGGAAGTCGAACAAAACCTGGAAGGGGAGCAGGTGACATCCCTGTCATCAGGAGTCATCCAAGAAGCCCTAGCTAATAATATGGTGAGACCTGTGTCCTGAGAGCACAGAGGATGTGTTTGCCATGGGCCATAAATTACATAGCTTTGAAAAAATAGCAGTAGGAAAACTCATACCTATGACTGTTTTAGTAAGAGTTAGAGACGAGGACTAACCCTTGTAAGGATATTTCTACTGCCGAGGATATAGCTCAGTGGCACAGTGTCTTCTGCCTGGCAAATGCAAGGTGGTGAGTTCAATTCCCAGTACAAAAAAAAAAAAAAAAGACATTTCTACTACTAGGGTCTAGCTCAGTGGTAGAGCGCATTGCCTTGGGGAAGTGAATGTGGAGTTATTAAAGATGATTATTTCGTAGCTCAGGTATCTTGAGATAAGTGAGTCAAAAGCTGACAACTTTGTTCTTGATATCAGAAATTGAAGCAGGACATTGCTAGACAAAAGAGCAGCTTGGAGGCCACCCGTGAGATGGTGACCCAGTTCATGGAGACAGCAGACAGTACCACAGCAGCGGTGCTACAGGGCAAACTGGCAGAGGTGAACCAGCGCTTTGAACAGCTCCTACTACAGCAGCAAGAAAAGGAGAGCACCTTAAAGAAGCTCCTGCCCCAGGCAGAGCTGTTGGAACAGCTCTCTGACAAGCTACAGCAGTTCATGGAAAACAAAAGTCGGATGTTGGCCTCTGGGAATCAGCCAGATCAAGATATTGCACATTTCTCCCAGCAGATCCAGGTAAGAATATACAGTATCTGCCATGTTGGCAGAATAAAGGGAAGAGACCAACATTTACTGAGCATATACTCTACTGTGAGATACTAGAAGCTTTACCTGCATCATCATGGAGAATTACCACAGGCACCCTGTAAACTAGATGCTTTAAAAGAAACAGCCTAGACTAATTTTCACTCATACTACATTTCAACCCAGATCAGCAGGCATACTCTGCTCACTATAGCCACTCAGGGATACATGTTGACAGATTTCACCCTAACATAAGCGTTCCTGTGTACTGTTGCCAGGGAAGGAGACACGGCATAGGCATTGATATTTCATCAGTCAAAGCAAGTTTCAGTTGCCCACACTTAACTTTTTCAGGGTGTTGGGAAATGTAATCCTCCCATGTACCTAAAAATGCAGAGCTAGATATACTCGATGAAAAGTAATAATGGCTAACCAAAATCAATACCCAGGAGGAAAGTTGCTGGGTCATAGTATATGCATGTACTTAATTAGACTAAATAGTGGCTAGTCTGAGCTCGTATTTGAGGTTGTGGCAGCCCACATTGCAACCTGCAGTACCTCAATATTCCTACATCACTGCTGTGGGGTTTTTCAACCAAGCTTTTTCCCATTTTGAAGTAATATCTCATTATTTTGTTTGTTTCCTAAATTTTGGGGATTTGTTTTGAAAAATTTTCTTTTTTTTTTTTTGATACTGGGGATTGAACTCAGGTCCTTGCACTTGCCAGGCAGGCACTATGCTACTGAGTTATATCCCCAGCCCCATTACAGAAAAGTAGAAGGAATAGTCTGATAAATATTAGTATACTTTTCAGCTGGACTCACCAGTTGTTGTTTTATTGATCTTTATGAAACTATAAAAGAGAGATGGTATCATTATGAGCTATTATATTCTTCATATATTTTTGAAATGGAAGGTTTCCCCACATTTGGTCAGTGGAAACCCTTATGTCTTTTTGACATGTCCTTATTGGCGTGCAACTATACTTACAGTCTTCTAAAATGAGATAGTTCAGAAGCCAGATGTGGTGGCACATACCTACAGTCCCAGTACTTGGGAGACTGAGGCAAGATGATCACCATGAGTTTGAGGCCAGCCTGAGCTACAACATAGTGAGTTCAAGACTAGCCTGGACTATATAGCAAGACACTATCTCCAAGAAAACAAATAAAAAACAAATAAGAAAAGTAGTTCAGGCTCACTTTGTAATGTCCTCCCATAACCTGAAATCAACTTTTTCTCTAAAAAGCCCCACTTTTCATGGGGAATAATATTAGCAGACCAAAGTCTGATTACTGGATGAACCACTGGCATGGTATTTCTTCTGGGTCCTTTCATTAGGTAATGTTAACTAATATTTGTGCTTTTTTTTTTTTTTTTTTTTTTTTTGTGGCACCAGGGATCAAACTCAAGACCTCGCGCTTGCCAGGCAGGCACTTACACCACTGAGCTAAATCCCCAGCCCTTGTGCATGATTTTTGTATCATGAGAACACACTAATAATCTAATACCTGCTAAATATCAGAGGGTTCCTCCATTCCTTGTTTGTATCTTCCTTCCTACAGGAAGAACCCTAGTTCCAAACGACTTTTAATGTATTGCCTGTATCCTATAATAAATAAAAAAGAATTTTGGAATGATGCTAGTATTTCTACCAACAAGATACTAAAAATAATTGAAGATTTTTATCTTTGTTGGCACAATTTTATTCTTAAATATGTAAATCATTAATATAGCTTAGGAGTCATTCTCTTTTCTGCATTTTCCGTCTAATCTTCACCTACCCTGATACTAATGAATTACTGGTTCATTTTTCTATTTCTTTTTTTTTCCCTGAAAATGGACATATGCTTTCTTCTCATTCTTTCTTACAAAAAAGAAAAGCATATTGTAGAATGTTTTTGCGCTTTGTCCTTATACTAAATTTCCTGAAAATCATTGAATATCAGTTCATAGATATATTCATTTTTAAAAATACATATCCTTACAAATAAATAATAGTTTTTTTCAGTGAGACTCTTGTGCATGTGGAAATTCCCATAGTTGTTTCCAAAATTGTGCTAGGCTGGACATGGTGGCACACACCTATAATCCCCAGCACTGTGGAGGCTGAGGCAAGAGGATTGCCAAGGCTAGCTGGGCTACATAATCAGTTGAAGGTTATCCTGGACTATATAATGAAACCCTGTTTTAAAGCAATAACAATAAAAAAAAATTTGTGCTATTATACAATTTGTTATAACTGTTCATTTTCCTCCATATTATTGAAAGAGTATTTTATGAATAAATTTCTAGAGTGGAATTGTTGCATAAAAAAAGCAAACATGGCTGGGTGTGATTATTGTATATCTGTATTACCAGCATTCTGGGAGACTGAGACAGATCAAAAGTTCGAGCCCAACCTGGGTAACAACATGACCCTGTCTTAAAATAAATAAAAACTCTGGAATATAGCTCAGTGTGAAGGCCCTATGTTCAGTCCCCAGTACCACACACACACATATACACAGTATCTGTGTGCTTTATTAAATACAGCCGGATTTCTATACCTTTTTTTTATCCCCCACTAGCAGTGTCTGTGAATCTGTTTCTTAAAGTCTCTTCAATCATATGTTAGCAAGCTTTTGATAAATTTTGCTAGTGTAACTGGGTGTCATGGTGCACATCTGTAATCTCAACACTTAGGAGGTTGAGGCAGGAGGATTGCTGTGAGTTCAAGGTCAGTCTGGGCTACATAGTGATTTCAAGGGTAGAACTGTATAGAAAAAATATCATTTAAATGAAATGTTGCTAGTTTAATAGGTGAAATATATCCAAGTGTGGTTTTAGTTATTTCTGTATATTTTTTCAAGATCTGTCTAGTTGTTTGCAATACAGCTTATTAAAATGTCTCTGTCTTGGTTACTTTCTCATTGCTGGGACAAAATACCTAATATCCATAAGTTAAAGGAAGAAAGCTTTATTTTAGCTCAGTTTGTAGAGGTTTCATTCCACAGTCAGCAGGCTACAAGGCAGAGCAGCATAGCAGAGGAAAAACAGTCCATAGCATGGCAGGCAGGAGTTAGGAAGCAGCAGCAGGCACCCTCCCTTCTTTGTTGCCCTTTTTATTTCATCCAGGCTACAAACCTATTGGTTAGTGTCACTCACACCCAGAATGGGGTGGTGTCTGTTTTCAGCAAATCCATTCAGCTGCTATGCTAAACCAATCAGTGTACTAATCTTGTTATCACACCCTTAATCCAGTCACACACCCATGATCCAGTCACCTCCTCAAAACCCTACCTACAAGCACTTGAAGCTTCTTAGGGACTTACAGATACAAACCATAACACTGTATTTTCTCGAGAATTGAGACATCATCTTTATCATACACAGTATTTTCATATGTGTTTGAATTCTACTTCTGGATTTTTTTTTTTTTTTTGGTCTTGTCAGTTCTGGGGATTGAACCCAGTGTCTCCTGCCTTCTAGGGAAGCTTTCTACACTGAGTACATGTAGGCTTTCTATTTTGTTTCACTGATTTGTCTATTCATGTACCATACTTTTGATTACAAAGACTTTCTTAATGTTTCAGTATCTAGTAGGGCTGCTAGCTCACCTCAGTATTTTTACTTTCAGGATTTTTCATAACTATAGTTGTTCATTTAGTTTTTCATGTAAACTTCAGCTTTATTATTTCTAGAGAGAAAAACCTTGATCTTTTTGTCTGAGTCACACTGATTGTATTTATTCACACAGGTATACACATATATGTCTTTATGGGTGTCTTCCCACTCTTTCTGGTCTGCTTTTGTGTCTTTCAGGAATGTTTTAATGTTTAGGTTTTGTGTATTTCTTGTTACTTGATGACTAAGGTTGAGTCTTTTTTTGTTGTCTGGTAAGTTTCTATTCTTGATGTCTTTTTTTTTCTCCTCTTTTTTGGTACCAGGTATCAGGACCTTGTGCTTGCCCAGCAGGCACTGCACCACTGAGCTACATCCTTATCCCTTTTTCTTGAATTTTTGTGTGATTTTTATACCCTACTACCTTACCAAATTGATTCTTTTACGTTTTTTACAAGTATACTTTCATGTAGTCCTCAAATATGTTTTCATCACTTAGTTTTTAATTCTTCACTTGATCTTAGTCAAAAGGCCAAGAAGCAATATCCTTTTTCAATTCTTATACAAGTGGTTTGCCCTTAACTCTGTTGGCTGATATCTTTAATATAGTATTAAGTACAGTGGGCATAGTGTGTTTCTTTATTTTGCAGAAGTGATCATAGAAGTTTAAAGTTTAGTGGCTTAATATCACAAGTTAGCTGGGCATATACCTGTAATTCCATCACTCTATGAGACCAAAGCAAGAGGAGCACAGGTTCCAGCCCAGTCTGGGTAACTTAATGAAACTTTATCTTAAAGAAAAGAGTAAAACGGGGAGGCGGGGTACAGCAAGGATATATGCAAAGGCCCCAGGTTCAGTACCTGTGACTGGGGAAAAAAAATCACAAGTTAGGTGACACAGCCGTGATTTGCAGATTTGTTTGAGTCCTAAACTTCCATTCTTTTCATTCTGTCATGTTGCCTCACAAGTGTTCACACATGTGTTTAAAGGAGACAAAGACTTCTTGTAATTTCTGCCCACTCTCCATTCAACTAGAGGAGGGTAATTTATTTTCACCTAGCAGTTAACCTAGCAAATGTGCCTCTTTTCTTGTTCACTCTTTTTCTGCAGATTAGAGAGAATTTTCCCCAAACTTCTGAATATCTGTCATCTTCTTGAGTATATTTATTTATAACAATTAGAAGATTTAATGCATTTCTTTGCTTGCTGGACAGGAGCTCACTTTGGAAATGGAAGACCAACAGGAGAACCTAGATACTCTTGAGCACCTGGTCACTGCACTAGGCTCTTGTGGCTTTGCCCTGGACTTGTCCCAGCACCAGAACAAGATACAAAATCTCAAAAAGGACTTTACAAAGCTTCAGAAGACAGTTCAAGAAAGGTGAGTTTTCACCTGCATTGGTCAATGTTAAGGAACTGTTGTGGGTGTTGTTTCTTTCTTTTGTACTGTAAGATGAATAATCTTTTCTTCCTTCCTCCATAAAGGAGGCATCCAGAATTCTGCCACTGAGTCGTAAGAGTCTAGCAAACTTGAAGTTCTGAGTTCTGGGGTGGGGGAAGGTGCCTCCTAGGCAAAGCTACTCGTATTTAGTAGTTTTTGTGTTGCTAATCAGTGGATTCTGTCTTGTTAATGCAGCAGAGTTCCTATTTTTCATGGCCAAAAGCCCAGGTTCCCTGATGAAATAGAACAAATTTGGGGCAGCAAGTGGGATTATGGCAGAATTCGAAATAAATACAAAAATTAGAGGAGACTTGCCGGATACAATTAAGAATATATCTGCACTCTGCTTGCTTGTTTAGATCACTTTAATTGCTGTTTCAGAAGAATGTACAAATTTTCCTTTCAAGGCACACAAGGGAATATATGGCAAAGGCTGGTGGACTTAAGTTTACTGTTGAAAAACAGTGATTCTGGGCTGGGGATCTAGCTCAGCAGTCTAAGCGCCTGCCCGGCAAGCGCAAGGTTGTGAGTTCAATCCCCGGTGCTGCAAAAAAAGAAAAAGAAAAACAGTGATTCCCCATTAGAAAACCGCATCTGAGTTTGAGTATGAATAAGTCTTTTATCTTGGTTGAGCCATAAATACAATCTTTATTTAAAAGATGACTTCCTTAATGACTAGAGGAAAACAGTTGCTCAAATCAACACTTAGCAGCAGGTTTATTAGTGGAGAGTTTAAAGACAACGGCCACTAAGGTTTGTTTTTCTTGCCTTTTATTGATATAAGGGGCCAAAATCTGTGGGTTGACATCTGACTGACAGACATGGCCATTTTGTAACTTTCTCCCTGATTTGTTTTTATTCTTGGATGTGCTTCACATAAGGCTAACCACCTAACTTCTGAGTCTCAGATTCAGTGTTTGAGTTAGGACTTGAAAGAGTCAAATACCTGAAATGTAGCAGAGCTGGAATTGAGATCCTAAGCATGCATTCTTTCCATTGTATCATAGTACCTAAATAGCAGACTCCCTTTAGTTTTTCTCACTTTCACTTTAGCCTGAGTAAGACTGAAGACTCCTTTCCCCAGAAATGTCCAAACAAGGGCAACAGAATCCTGAGTTTCATGCTTCTCCTACATTATATGTGGTTGTTTAGCCAAACTTGCTATGGAACAGATTATGGGAAGGAAAGGCCCTATTAGGAAACCAACGCCTAGAGTTCAGAATGAACCTAGTTTCAGCTCAAGTTGATTTTACAAAACATAATCTAACAAATAACAACTCTTCTTTGTTGACAGAGAGAAAGATGCATCATCTTGTCAGGAGCAGTTAGATGAGTTTCGGAAGCTGATTAGGACCTTCCAAAAATGGCTGAGAGAAACTGAAGGAAATATTCCGCCTTTGGAGACTTTCATTAATGCTAAAGAACTGGAAAAGCAGATTGAGCACCTGAAGGTAGGTAAACAAAAAGCCTCCAGTATTCTGGCTAGACAGTAGTTTGGAAGCTTATACTAACTAATCTCCAGCTGCAGAGTGGAGCTGCAGAAAAGAAATCCATGTTATCCATCTGCATTAGAATAGACTTTTTCGCGTTCTCTTCACTCACACTGAGCCCTCCCTACACAGCACTGAGCACTACAATATCTCATATTTAAAAGTCAAAACCAAGCCAGGTGTGGTGGCACATGCCTATAATTCCTGCACTCAGGAGACTGAGGCAAGAGGCTCGCTGGGAGTTTGAGGCCTGCGTGGACTATATAGTGAGACTCTGTCTCCAATCAATCAAATCAAATCAAATCATCTGGGAAGAAAATCCATCAAGTTTCAGCTATTTATTGAATACCTTTCATGATGTGGTAGGTGCTGAAAAAGGTATCATTAGAAAAGATTAGTCAAAGTCCAGTCTTTGAGAAACTTACACTCTCATTATGTGCTTGAGAATTAAATCAGGTATGGTTGAGCAAGTAACCAGACATATCATCAGAAAATTAAGGAGAAAAGAACTAGCAATGCTCTGGCTACTAAAGGAGAAGTCAGAACCACATGGTTGGAAGATCTCTTTAAGAATGTGATCATTCTTTCTCCCATCCCCTCAGAACCCCTTTTGTGTCACCTTAGATTCGTAGTCAGCCACCCTCTGCTTGTGCCTGTGACATATCTTGTTGAAATAAGCCAAGTCTACTTCTCCTCATATGTTTGTGCTTGTTTTCTCGGGAAAGCAGGCTTTATTTTGGGCAGATGAATGAGAAGAGTTTATTTATTGTCACAAAGCAAGTGCCAGGAACATATACTGTTGGAATTCCTTAGGAAAGAGGTTCTCCAACTTTCTTGGTTTACAGTGCCCTTAGTGTTTTTTTTGGGGGGGGGGGTGTTTTGTTTTGTTTTTTATGGGGGATAATTGCTCCAACAGTCTAATACATGTTAAATGAAATAAATTGGTAATTGTGTTGGCTTTAAATAAAAAGGCATCTCCAAAGGCCGAAAGTGAAGAGTGACATTTATCACTGCATTTTGAAGCACCCACTCACCTGTCTTGGCTGGAGAATCAGGTGCTCAGTAATGAATTTCAGTCACTTACGTGTGTGTTAATCAAAATTCTCCAGAAAAACAGATCAATAGAATATATACAGGGCCTGCCAAAAAATTGTATAAACACTCCAGAAAAAGAAAAACTTGAATAAATATTTTAATGCTAACTTTATTATCATCATGAGATTATCGTGAGATTAATACAAGTTATATTTGACCTCTACAATTACAAGAAGTGCTCAAAGTTGGGCATTATCTTCTAGACATTCATTATATTCTTTTCCTGAAGTGTGTATACATTTTTTGCCATAGTTTGTACGTATATTCTAGAATACATATTTGCATTCATATACACACTTACGTTATGAAGATTAGCTTGTGCAATTATAGAGGCTGACCTTGGTGTTTCATGAAGGTTTGGTTTTTTTTTTTTTTTTTTTTTTTTGCAGCACCGGGGATTGAACTCATGACCTTGTGCTTGCCAGGCAGGCACTTAGACCACTAAGCTAGATCCCCGGCCCTATGAAGTTTTTCATAGTACTTTAAGGTCCCACCTACCCAAAAATATCTACAAAGCAAACTAATAATTCCCTCTACTAACAACTTAACAGTAGTTGTTCGCATGGTGTCCAACAGATGTCACTATTTCCCTCAAAATTTTAAAATTTGTTTCATGTCCATGCATGGTTTTAGGACTGGTTTGGGAATCAAGACTGATTACAGTAAGTCCCCAACTTAACATTTCAGTTGTGAACTTTCAGAAGGGAATTGACCTCACATTACAAACATCATAGGTGCAAACAAATTGCAGAAGTAGCTCATGTATCTGCCAGACATTGGCACAGTTGTGCTTCTGTGTGCTTACTGCACAGTGCAATAGTGTACAGTAGTATAGTATAGTCAGAGACTTAATATATTTGTGTGTGTTTAGTTTTCTTGTGCTTTACATTGTATATCTGTGTCAAAGATGTATAAGACTCACTTTGTTGGACTTACAAATGAATCTGAGTTACAAATGTTCTCTGGAATAGAACACGTTTATAACATGGGGACTTAGTGTAATGAATGATTTGATAGGCAGTGACTAGCCACAGATCTGTTAGAGTTAGGCTATATGAGCTTTCTAGATTTGATGATTTGGTGTTTTTCTCTTGCTACTCTGAAACTTAGAGACAAAAGCAAACTAAGTTGTCAGGGATTTTCACTATAGAGAATAGCATGGTGTCCCTGTTTTGAAATGACTAAAATCATACCACTGTGGCAGGCCATCCCATCTCCAAGACTTAGCATGATCTGGTACTTTTGTCATAGAGCAGGTACCATTTTTTTCCTTTCTGTGGTTAAGTTTGAACTCTGCCTCAAACCCAATGTAAAGTTCCCTTGATAGATGGTCAAAGCTTTGTTCGCTTTAGGCAGTTAATGTATCCTCTTACATGCTCAAGTTCACAATATTTTTGTAATAACATTTATCATAGTATAATGCAACTGGTAATCTGAGGACTTGGTTCTAGGAACTGTCATAATCCTATCTTGTATCCCAGTACTTGACGCAGGGCCGATCTATATAGTAAATGCTAATAATTATCTGATAAATGAGAGGTCAGGTGTGCCAGTGCACATCTGTAATCCAGCTACTTGAGAGCTGAGGGCAGGAGGTTCTCAAGTTTGAGCCCAGTATGGGCTAGTCAGCAAATCCCTATCCTCAAGAGAATGGAAAGGGCTGGAGTTGTAGCTCAGTAGTAGAGCACTTGCCTAGCATGTGTGAGGCCCTGGGTTCAGTTGCCACTACCACCCACGAAACGAATGATTCAACATCCACAGGTGAATCAACCACCTTAAAATTTTCTAAGCAACATTCTTCCATTTCTTGACTGTATCAGGATCACACAATGGCTAAATACAGGGCATGGTCTCTTAGATGCTTATCAAAACTTTGGGGAATGTATGGAGAACAGTTGTCCCTAGTTATGAGGAAAACTGGTCCCAGGTGTTAAATTTAACTGTTTTGTCCTTTAAACAGGATCTCCTACATGACTGGACAAGTAAAGGAACACTAGTGGAAGAAATCAATTGCAAAGGCATGTCTTTAGAAAATCTCATCACAGAGATCACAGCACCTGATTCCCCAGCCAAGACAGGTGAGTGGGTGCTTCAAAATGTGGTGGATAAATGTCACTCTTTGCTTTCAGCCTTTGGAGATTCCTTTTTATTTATTTAAAGTCAAAATCAAGGTCGGCTATAAAAATGGGGGCCACAAAGCAGTGTCTCCTCACAGCCTGATTTGTTTTCCAATTTGCTACATAATTTTGCTCCTATTGACCCAGTTAGAACTGTCAAATGAACATAGAAGAGTTTAAAATGGAATTTTCGTCTTGTGGAACTTTGATGTGTGAATGAGATAGATATGTGTCATCTTCGACTTGAGTCAGCCCAGATGGATATGAGTCTGATATCTAAGGGAAAGCCAGGTGTTGAGAATCAGCATTGGTACAACAGAGACTGGTACAGTTCTCCAAATCAGACACAAGGATTGTGCCCAGATGTGAGAATAATCTCTGGCTGTAAGTTAAATTTTTTAGGCAAAGTCCAATATGATTTCACAGTCACTTGCTAGTTGTTAATGGAGAAACCATAGATTTTTATTAGCAAACTGATAGTATACTTTTATAGTCACTTAAACACTTAAGGAAAAGTCGACTTTCTTTTTCCCTGGTGAAAATAGCTACTGTTCTTTAAAACTCTAAAAGTTAAAGTTTTCTTGGAATTATCCAAAAGAGACATTTTCGAAAACTGAGGATTTGTATACCCTAATACATAAACCTCTAAATTCAGTGAATTATTAGTGTGACTAGATCAGAAATCTATAAACTTTCTCTTTAAAATATCAGATAAATATGTTAGGTTTGCACACCACAAGGTTTCTGTCACAATTATGCGCCCCTGCCACTATAGCACAAAAACACTCACAGACACTATATAAATGAATAGATATGGCTATGTCCAGAATACCTTTGTATACAAAAATAGTTGAAGGGCCCAGTTTGTTCAATTAGGTCTTGTTTGTTTGTTTTCAGTTTTTTGAGACAAGTTCTCACTATGTAGTCCAGGCTGGTCTTCAACTCACTGTGTAGCTTAGGCTGGTCTCAAACTCAAAGCAGTCCTCCTGCCTCAGCCTCATAAGTGCTGGGATTACAGGTGTGCACCACCACACCCAGCTGAAGGACTAGGTTTGGCTGGTAAGCTATGATTTGATGATTCTTGGTCTAGACCAGTGATTTTTCATACCTTTTAAAGCACTGTAGTCATTTTTGTTTTTGTGGTGATTTTTCTTAGGAAGGAATGAACCTTACACACAGTAGGCATAAAATCCATCATACGCTCATTTTATTTTTTTTTTTTGCGGCACTGGGGATTGAACTCGCTATCTCGCGCTTGCCAGGCAGGCGCTTACACCACTGAGCTAAATCCCCAGCCCTCACAGACTCATTTTAAAAGAATAGATCTCATATGAACCTTACTATACAAATAAAGCTTTTTGACACACATTTCCCTGATAAATTAATTTTATGCATTTATCTATTATGAAATTTATTGGTGAGAATGTTTAGACTATTTTAATTTATAAAAATTTGAAAAGGATTAGTAGTTTATAGCTATCTCAATCTGATTTATTTCTAAATTTTATTTAGTATTATATATAGAAAATATGGTTCATATAGATGAGTAGTTGCAAATGAGAACAATTGTTTTTTGTTTTTATGGTTTTCTTATAATTTTTATTAGTATATATTTGCAGTACATAATGATTACATTCATCACGGGATAATGACACATGTTTTTAGAAGTTCATTTTATAATCTTAGGGTACTGTTTGATTAAACTGAACTAGAAACTTAAAAGGGATGTAGTAATTATTGTTTCCAAGTTAAACCACTAAGAATATTTGTAAGTTAACATTTTCATGACCTAAGGTATTAATTCTATTACTGTATAGTTCTGCCTTGAAGAGAGTTTGCCCAGGCTTTTTATTTAATGTGCTGTAGCTGTTTTTCCTTGAACAATAGTATACAGGAATATTCATGTACAGGTTTGCATATTATGTCATGCTGATGAGCAGCTGTAACCTTTTCAATCACTGGCACTGAAAAAGAAGTTTAAATACACATGTAGAGGTGTTAGGAGCTGATTATTCCCTCACAAAAAGCTACATAGACTGGTTGAAGATAATAGCTTAAGGTGGGACATTGAATACATTTGAACATGGATGTTTTATTGCCATTTCTTAATAGCTAGAAATTTATCCAACTATTAACGCTAAACCAAACATTTACAGAATCCCTAAAGCATCTCTTTTGAAAATTAGAAAATTGCTATCCTGAGTTCTTTCATTGTTCTTTTCCAATACTGAAAACTGACTATTCCAGTTCATTACACTTGTGTATATTTTTTCTGTTTCATGAAGTACTTTTCGTGTACATTATCTTTTGACCTCTTTTCAATGATCCTATGAGAGTTACAGAAGAGACAGTAATATCTTCTTATCCTAGAGAGTAAACCCAAGGCTGCCCAGAGACTAGGGCTTACATACTGAGTTCATGAGTCTTAGCTAGGACTTTCTTCTAATTACTAGTCGAGTTTTTGTTTTTCGGCTTTTTTTTTATCACCACATTGAAATGGAAAATAATTTTTCTGTTTGATCTATTTTTTAATTGAAAATTCAGTAACATTAACTTATAATCAGCATCCTAACAAGTAGTTTTCAATTTAACCTTGTACATTTTTGTGTAATCGATGCACATAGGAATGTTATTCTTTTTTTTTTTTTTTTTTTTTGCTTTTACTTTTTCTTTTGTATTAAGGATCAAACCTCGGGCTTCATGCATGCTAGGTAAGCATTTTACCACTGAGCTGTACCCTCTTTTAATATAACATTATATCATGAATATTCCCCAAATTTCTGCATAATCTTTGTAATTTTGTGACCTGGTTTTTATTGAACTTGGAAGCTCTTCTGAAATAGAAGGGATCCACTTGAGGAGAATATAAGTAAAATTATGGTAATTAGAACCAAAGGCCCAAAGCAGAACTTATGAGAATGTTTGTGAGCCAGATTTTTTAGTGTTTAAACTTTCTTTTTTTCTGGTGAGGTAAGGAGAACTAGAATAGGTCAGGAAAGGAAAAACATGGAATCTTCCTTTAGAAACAGTATGAGAAGGGTTCATTTTTATGTCCTTATTAAATAAATACTGCTTTTTATGTTTTATTTTGTTTTTTGGTACAGGGGATCAAACTCATGACCTCAGGCTTGCCAGGCAGGTGCTTAGGCCACTGAGATAAGTCCCTGGCCCTTGTCTTTTTGAGACAGGGTCTTGCTGTGCCATTCAGGCTGGCCTTGAGCTCAATTTGTATCCCAGGATGGTCTCTAACTTGTAGCAATCCTCCTGTCTCAGCCTCCCAGAGTACGCCACCACGCCCGGCCTGCTTTTTATGTTTTTAATTGTGTTTATTGTTTATTCTTACTATAATGAAGAACATTGATATTAAAGGTGAATCTTTTTTGTATATTATAAATCCTTACTCCAGAAAAGACTCAGTAATTTTAACAGTACTTCACAAAATTAGGGAAGGGTCCAGAGGTATCATTACTGCTGAGGAAATGCTTCAAGTGACATTTTGTTGCCTGGCAGCTAAAATGATTTGTCTCCTTTCCATAAGTATGTTGTCCTGTGCTGTGTTAACTTCCTAATACCCAAGCTTAAAGTGAGTGTCTAAGAACAAATGCAGTGCCTGTATGTATTCCTAACACGTTGGTCTTGCCCTGTTTGTCTCCCTGTCCTTCTGCTCAGGTTCCTTACTGCCCTCTGTAGGAAGCTCTGTAGGCAGTGTAAACGGATACCACACCTGCAAAGGTGAGAATACCATTTCAACAGTGCCTCTTCATTGGGTGTGTTAGAACAGTGTTCTTGTTTGCATCTGTGTTTCCCAATGTGTGTGGAAGAACTGCTGCTGCCAGGAGGGGTGTGAAGGCAAAAATCTGGGGAGGAGCAGCTGTGGTGCTGCCCTGCCTGCTGGCTAAGGGCTAAATAGGTTGACAGCTCCAGAACTGAAGGTACTGAGGAGAAATAAATACCGATATGGAGAGACCTTGAAAAAAAAATATGACTCTTTAAATTGTAAAGAAGCTATTCTAGAGGTAATCTAGGGAAGCCCTCAACTTCCCTGGGTAACTTCTCTGTATTTGGAGGAAGAGAGCAGAAAAATGCTGCAAGTTCATTAATGCCGATAGTATGCTACAGTTGATTTCCTTATTGTGCTCCCTTCACTTTTGTCATTTCCAAGTTTTTTTTGTTGTTGTTTTGTGTGTTTTTTTTGGGTACCGGGAGTCAAACTCACAACCTTGCGCTTGCCAAGCAGGCACTGTGCCGCTGAGTTATATCCCTGGCCCTTGAGCATCTCAAGGTATACTCCAGAGTATGTAATGCCCAAACCAGAAAGCACATTGAGAGCTCTTTTGCTTCATGTAAACAGAAACTTGTATGTGGTTTAGGAGGAAGATAATCATTAGTTCACTAAAGGGGTAGGACAGATGCCTAATCCTGACAAGTAGTTCCAGAGTGAGAAACCAAGGGGAGAGCTTTTCCCAATCTGATTTCTGTATCTGTGATACTAGATCTGACGGAGATCCAGTGTGACATGTCAGATGTAAACGTGAAGTACGAGAAACTAGGGAGCATAATTCGGGATCGCGAGGAAAGCCTTCAGGCTATCCTCAGCAGAATGCAGGAAGTCCAGAAGGAGGCGAGCACAGTGCTGCAGTGGCTGGAATCAAAAGAGGAAGTCTTGAAAGCCATGGATGCCACTTTGTCTCCAACCAAGACAGAAACAGTGACAGCCCAAGCTGAATCTAACAAGGTACTATATTTATATTAGCTGTATCTGAACACTAAGAGGAATGACTGCTACACCAGTGTTACTGCCCTAAGTAAGGCATCTGAGAGTGAGATGTGGCCAGCTGTCCAGGTTGTGATAAGCAGTGTGTTTGGCTTCCTAATGTTTTAACATGCCTTAATTTCCTAGAGAATTTTTCTTATCTGTGAAATTAAAGATTGTTGTAAGTCAGGTTCAGAAACAAAACCTGAAATGTTTGCAGAAAATACCCACCCCCAAATACATCAGTTCTTTGTGACTGGGATCTATTTTTCCATATGATGTTACATGGGGCCCAAATCATTCTCATCAAAGCATCTTTTCTATTCTTGGAGGAACCTAAGACACTGACTACATTTCATTCTTAAGATTGACATACAGAGTGCTAGGGTTATAGCTCAGCAGCATAAGCGCCTGCCTGGCAAGTGTGATGTCCTTGAGTTCAATTCCCAGTACAAAAAAAAAAAAAAAGATACCTGATTGACATACAAGACAAGGGAAAATGTCAGAAGATATAAGATCATAGAAGATCCTGTTAGAAATTTTCTCAAAGAGTTCTAGTATTCCAATTGAGCATAGCATGTTATCTCCTCCAGCTACCAGAACATTGCCATCATTATATCTTGCTTTTTTTGAGACAGAATCTCACTGTATAGTTCAGGTTGGCCTTAAACTCCTGGTAATCTTCTTGCCTCAGCCTCCCAAGTGCTGGGATTATAGGTATGTGCTACCACGCCCAGCTTTCTTTGTTTGTTTGTTTGTTTGTTTTTGGTACTGGGGTTCAGACACCACCTTGCACTTGCCAGGTAGGCGCTTATGCCGCTGAGCTAAATCCCTGACGATTTTCATTTTAAAGTAAATATTGAAGCATAAATGTTAAGTACCTTACAATCACAAAATAAGTCATGGGTAAAATCAGAACAGAGCCCGTAATTGCCAGTCTTCCAGTCATTTCATACACACACACACACACACACACACGCACACACACACGCACACACACACACACACACACTTTATTTCCTGCCCTGAGTCTCATGACATGCCTGATATTCTTCCTCATAGGCCTTCCTGGCTGAATTGGAACAGAATTCTCCAACAATCCAAAAAGTAAAGGAAGCCCTAGCTGGATTGCTAATGACGTATCCCAACTCACAAGAAGCAGAAAATTGGAAGAAAATGCAAGAGGAGCTCAGTAAGTTGTCACAAAAAAGTTTCACATTCACTAAATTGCTTGTCTCCAGAACCAATAGAATTTGAGCACATCTTATAAAACAGGAATTATGTTCAGTTAAGTTTTATAACCAAGAAAGAGATCCATATAGGGTTACAGAGGGAGTCTGAATAGGGAAAATTTGTAGAAACTTGGAATCAGAACTCTGCTTTCCTGAGCAAGCCAAACTGAGAGTCTGCTCTTTCCAAGAACTAAAGAAAGCATTGATGATAAAAATGGAAGATAATCTAAATATTTAATAAAGAGGTTAGAAAAATTATGTGTAAGTAATGTAGATGAATATGAGCATGACAATATGTATTAGCATGAAAAATAATGCAGTAAATTTTACACAGACTATTTTGATAATATATGTAGCTCATTTTACATGTGCTCTACATATTTGTGTATGTGTGTATATGTTTGTTTACTTTTGTATAATTTTAGCATGTACAGTTCCATGTTACTACTTCATTACAGATACAGAATGTTTTGTATTACTTTAGTTAAAATTTTTAAAAAGCTATTTTTAATTTTAAACAAATATTAATATTTCTGGGGTCATTTCCTGTAGCATGTGAAGAACCTAATTTAGGGACAAAGCCAGTTGCTGAGGAGAGTAAAGGAACTACATTCTCATTTCCTCCTTATAGACTCCCGATGGGAAAGGGCCACCAAGATGACTGTGGCTCGGCAGAAGCAGCTAGAGGAATCTGCGAGCCATCTGGCTGGCTTCCAGGCGGCAGAATCCCAGCTCCGGCCCTGGCTGATGGAGAAGGAGCTGATGATGGGAGTGCTGGGTCCCCTGTCTATAGACCCCAACATGTTGAATGCACAAAAGCAACAGGTCCAGGTAAGGTCATCTTTTTTCTGTTTGTTTGTTTGTGTTTTTGTTTTTGAGACAGGGTCTTGCTGTGTGGTTCAGCTGGCCTTGAGTTTACTACATAGCCCAGGCTGGCCTCGAATTGGTAGCAGTCCTCCTGCCTCAGCCTCCCAAGTGCTGGAATTACAGGATTGTGCTACCACATCCAACCATATCTTGTCTCTTTTTTTTTTTTGGTCTTTTTGAGACAGGGTTTCACTATGCAGTTCAAGCTGACTTTGAGCTCACTTTGTAGCCTAGGCTGGTCTCGAACTTGCAACAATCCTCCTGCCTTAGCCTCCTGAGTGCTGGAATTACAGGCTTGTGCCACCACATCCAACCATATCTTACCTTTATTTTTTTGGTCTTTTTGAGACAGGGTCTCACTATGCAGTTCAGGCTAGCCTTGAGCTCACTTTGTAGCACAGGATGGTCTCAAACTCCTGCCTCAGCCTCTTGAGTGCTGGGATTACAAGTGTGCGCCACCACACCCAGCCATATTTCATTTTTGTGTAGTGTAAAGGCTGAGGACTTTCCATAAATTTATCTCATTTAGTCTTCTCTCTTTGTCTCTGTTTCTGTCTCTGTTTCTCTCTCTCTCTGGTACTAGGATTGAACTCAGGGCCTCATTCATTCCAGGAAAGTACTCTCCCGCTGAGCTACACCCTTAGTTCTCTCATTTAATCTTTATGACAGCCAGGATAAGTACTTTACTATTCTTATCTTACAGAGGAGAAAGCTGAGGTTTGAGCAATTTTTTTTTTTTAAATAGGGTTTTACTCTGAAGTTCAGGCTTCCCTTGAATTCGCTTTGTAGCCCAGGATGGCCTGGAACTCACAGCAGTCCTCTTGCCTCAGCCTCCTGAATGCTAGGTGAACAACTTTTTAAAACTTCCCTAAGTTTATACAGCTAGTGAGTGGTAGAGCAGGATTTGAATGCAAGTGCTGTGGCTCCAGAGTCTATAATACAGTAGTTATTTCTTTGACAAGAGCAGCACAGGTTAGAAAATAAATATAAAAGCATGGTCCTTGTTTTAAAAAAGCTCTTTATCTAATTGTATTATACACAGATCATATGTGCTATTGAAATTCCAATAAAGAAACTAAGAAATAGAGGCATTGAGAGTGGAAATGACAAACCTGGCCTGTAATATAGCTAGTTCGGGGACCCAGTGTTCCAGACTTTGAATTCAGAGGCCTGATGTTGCATGGCAAATCTGATGAATGTCATTCTGGTTTCCCAGCGCACACTGACCTTAGTAACTGATATTAAAACAAAATAGGGCAAATAAGAAAAAAAAAAATAGGTTTCAGTGCAGTGGCGCATACCTGTAATCCCAGCACTTAGAAGGCTGAGGCAGGAGGATTACAAGTTGAAGGCCAGCCTCAACTACATAGTAAGACCCTGTCTCAAGGAAAGAAAGAAACAAAAAAAAAAAGGTAATACAGCCTCAAACTAGTAATCTGGTTCTTGGAGTTCTCTGGCTTATTTTCGAAAGGTGGCACAAATCAAAGTCAGTTTTTGTTTTTGACACTACTTTTAGATGTTTTTTCTTTGCAAACATATTGGTGTTGTTTCTGTTACAGTTTATGCTGAGGGAATTTGAAGCACGCAGGCAACAACATGAGCAGCTGAACGAGGCAGCTCAGGGCATCCTCACAGGCCCGGGAGATGTCTCTCCATCCACCAGCCAAGTACAAAAAGAACTCCAGAGCATCAATCAGAAGTGGGTTGAACTAACTGACAAACTGAATTCCCGTTCCTGCCAAATTGACCAAGCTATTGTCAAAAGCACCCAGTACCAAGAATTGCTCCAAGACTTATCAGAGAAGGTGAAAGCAGTTGGACAGCGACTAAGTGGCCAGTCAGCTATCAGCACTCAACCTGAGGCTGTGAAGCAGCAATTGCAGGAGACCAGTGAGATTCGATCTGACTTGGAGCAACTTGACAATGAGATTAAGGAGGCCCAGACACTGTGCAGTGAACTCTCAGTGCTTATTGGTGAGCAGTACCTCAAGGACGAGCTTAAGAAGCGTTTGGAGACGGTCACCCTGCCACTTCAGGGTTTAGAAGATCTTGCAGGTGAGTTGGAATGAGAAACACACTTCTGTCATTACCAGTGGCAAGAAGAAACAAAGAGTGGCTTAATAGTAGTCTCAAGAATCTAGGATGACCCTCAAGTAGCTTATGGACTCAGAATTGTGTTACCCAGACCCTTCTAGTGACGGAGCTGTGGTGGTTGTCATACACTGAGTACTAGGAACATGTGGCATTTTGCATAGCACAGTCCTAGAGATAAAAGCTCTACTACAAAGTCAGTCATCAGGTAAACTCGTGCCTATAGATGTGCTAGTATCTGGAGTTACAAGCATATTCACCAAAAAAAACCTTTTATTTTCTTTATATCACTTTACACTGGTTTAGAAGTATACGAGTCACCTTGAAAGGTTGATACAGGAATTGAATAAGATACAGTATGTGAAGGAGCATAGTTATATGCCTCTTTATGGTACAGTCTCATATATTCTCCGCAAACATTTATAATGCTGTGCTTGGGCTTGATTAATTTCAGTTTCTTTTTTTTTTTTTTTTTCCACTTTAGCTGATCGTATGAACAGACTCCAGGCAGCCCTTGCCAGCACCCAGCAGTTTCAGCAAATGTTTGATGAGCTAAGGACTTGGTTAGATGACAAACAAGGCCAGCAAGCGAAAAACTGCCCAATTTCTGCAAAATTGGAGCAGATACAGTCTCAGTTACAGGAGAATGAAGAGTTTCAAAAGAGCCTTAATCAGCACAGTGGTTCTTATGAGGTGATTGTGGCTGAGGGGGAATCTCTGCTGCTCTCTGTACCTCCTGGAGAAGAAAAAAGGACTTTACAAAGCCAGATGGTTGAACTCAAAAGCCATTGGGAAGAACTTAGTAAAAAAACTGCTGATAGACAATCCAGACTCAAGGACTGCATGCAGAAAGCTCAGAAGTATCAGTGGCATGTGGAAGACCTTGTGCCATGGATAGAAGATTGTAAGGCCAAGTTATCAGAATTGAAAGTCACTCTGGACCCAGTGCAACTCGAGTCTGGTCTCCTGAGGTCAAAGGCTATGCTCAGTGAGGTAGAGAAGCGCCGCTCCTTGCTGGAAATACTGAATGGTGCTGCTGACATTTTGATCAATTCTTCAGAAACAGATGAGGATGATATTCGGGATGAGAAAGCTGGGATCAACCAGAACATGGATTCTATTACACTAGAGCTACAGGCCAAAACAGGGTTGCTTGAAGAAATGAGTCAGAGGCTCAAGGAGTTCCAGGAAAGCTTTAAGAATATTGAAAAGAAGGTAGAAGGAGCCAAACATCAACTTGAAATCTTCGATGCTCTGGGCTCTCAAGCCTGTAGCAACAAGAACCTGGAGAAGCTGAGGGCTCAACAGGAAGTGCTGCAGGCCCTGGAACCTCAGGTAGACTATCTGAGGAACTTCACTCAGGGCCTGGTAGAAGATGCCCCAGATGGATCTGATGCTTCCCAACTTTTGCATCAAGCTGAGGTCGCCCAGCAAGAGTTCCTAGAAGTGAAGCAAAGAGTGACAAGTGGTTGCATGATAATGGAAAACAAGCTAGAGGGCATTGGCCAGTTTCACTGCCGAGTCCGAGAGATGTTTTCTCAATTGGCAGACCTGGATGATGAGCTGGACGGTATGGGTGCTATTGGCAGAGACACGGATAGTCTCCAGTCCCAGATTGAGGATGTGTGGCTGTTCCTTAACAAAATCCAAGCCCTCAAGTTTGACATAGAGGCCTCTGAAGCAGAATGCCAGCAAATGCTGGAAGAAGAGGGGACTCTGGACTTGTTGGGTCTGAAGAGGGAGCTAGAAGCTCTGAATAAACAGTGCAGCAAACTGACAGAGAGGGGAAAAGCTCGCCAGGAACAGCTAGAGCTGACACTGGGCCGTGTAGAGGACTTCTACAGGAAATTGAAAGCACTGAATGATGCAACCACTGCAGCAGAGGAAGGAGAGGCGCTCCAGTGGGTAGTGGGGACCGAAGTGGATGTCATCAATCAACAATTAGCAGATTTTAAAGTAAGTCTTTCTGTCTCATGTGTATTTCTTTGCCATTATCTTATATACCAGTTAAGCATCCATTTTCACTTTTGCTGCTGGTTTCCTTGTTTTCTTTTACCACCAAAGCACACTGTTGGAAAACTAAGCAGTTTCTTGGAGTTCTGAGCTGACTGATTTGAGCATTTTTTGTTGTTGAAAGAAATGCGTAAACTGTATCTCTTATGCAGAGAATCTCTTCTTATGATTTCTTGAGATTGCAAATTAGCTGGTTGGGTAACTGCAGTGAAGATATCTTCAGGTATTTGTTTTTCAGAATGAGCTATGAGAAACCATAGGATGGGCATGGGCTCATCTTGTACAGTGTTAATTCTATAGATTTCAGGGGGAAATTGTTGATGTGTTATGGAATAAAACATGAAATTCTCATGAATTATTAAATTCAGCATGCTTCAAATAAATGTCCCGTTTTCCGCAAGCAGCTTAAGAATACACCCCATGATCGGAGCTGTAACTCAGTGGCACAGTGCCTGCCTGGCAAGCGTGAGGTCGTGAGTTCAATCCCTGGTACCAAAAAAAAAATACACCCTAGATGAGCCAGGTGTGGTGGTGCGTGCCTGCAGAGGCTGAGGCAGGAGGATTGTTGTGGGTTCGAGACCAGCCTGGGCTACATAATGAGTTCAAGACCAGCGTGCACTATATAGTGAGACCCTGTCTAAAAAGAGAGTGACAGAATGCACCCCAGATGCTTCAAAAGTACAAGTTCTTTGCATATGAGAGTTTGAGAAGTACTGTCTTAATTGCTAAAATATTTTAGTTCTTTACGTGCATCAGAATTTCCGGTGCTAGTTTTGTGAGTCTGAATTAAAACAATAGGGAATGGTTAGATGACTGGAACCCAAAGTGTAGATTTGCTAGTCAGACACTTCTCTGTTAGGTCTGGCTCTCACTATGTAAGCACTTTTCCCGAAAGTTTCCTTTGTTGTAAATATCTAAAATTGCTGCCCTCTGCCATTGTGCCTTTCAGAGTACATGGAATCCATTGGGAAAAGATGTTGAGCACTTTTATTTCCATCACTAGTGTTAATAATTCCCACTTTACAGAGCTAATGCTTCTGCTATCAGAGTAAAATTTGTTCTCTCAAAGCTGCTGCCTACCCGAATTTTTTTTTCTTTTTCCTATCTGAATTCTTTATGTTAGAAGCATGAATGGAAGCTAGGCATGTAGCACATGCCTGTAATCCCAGCACTCTGGGCTGAGGCAAAAGGATTGTGAGTTCAAGCCCAGCCTGGGCAAGTCAGTGACTTAGGCCCTGTTTCAAAATTTTAAAAAGGGTTAGGGATGTAGCTCAGTGCAGAGGTCCTGGGTTAAATACACAGTACCAATAGATGGATGATAGATGGGTGGGCGGATGAATGGATGGACAGACAGACAAAAGCATGAATGGAAAAGAGAGGGTCAACACCAGGTCAGAACCATATGGTCCATAGGAAGGTCACAAGATGGTAGCATGGTAGACATAATCCAACTGCAGAAAGATGTCTGTTTCAGAAGGGCCTTTCTAGGAGCTTAAGGGACGTTCAGCATTAAAGTGGGATGTTGACTGAAGGCCCCCTTACCACATTTGAAGGTAGTACAGTTTGGAGCAACAGAAATTATTGTGTTTGGATTTCTTTTCTTTCTGAAGTGCCATCCATCCATCCGAGATAAGGTCTTGCTAAATTGCCCAGTGTAGGTTCATTTTGCAATCCTGCTTCAGCCTCGCAGAGTGCTGGGATTACAGGCATGTGCCACCACGCACAGCTCTATCTGACATCAAAGTAAAGCAAGGGTAGATGGAGAAAACTCAAGCTTATGAGCTGTTGGATGTTCCTCTTTGAAATACCATTGGCTCCTTATTCTAAAAGCAGGACTACCTTCCTGAGTCAGCTTATACATTTTCTTTCCTTTTCTGTTGTCAACTCCTTGACCACAAAGACTCTATTCTGTATCCATTCTGTATCTATTTTGTATCTGTATCCAACTGCCTGGATCTGGGTTACTTAAAATTTTAACTGTCTGACAGCTAAGTGAATTTCTTAGAAAACTAAAGTTTATGCTTGTAGGTTCCAAAATAGTTCTACCTAACCAGATTCTACTTTATGTAGGAATTATTTTAAATTTTATTTACCTTCTGTTCTCAATGGTATTTTGTACATACTATTAAGCTTTTTGTTTTTTGTTTTTTTTCTGAGTGCAAGTTAATACTAAAAAGAGCTTACTGTTCTCTACTATGGTGATGTTTTCAAAGATGTTAGAGACACGAAGGGACTATTGTACTTTAAATGTTTTATATCACTGTGCATTTTGAATGCTGTATTGGAATGCTTAGGGCCTGTCCGGTGTGCTGCTGGGTGGATTGCTATGTATAGCTGTATAGGAGGAAGGTCATTTCTGAGTTTTTCTTCCCCAGCCACCGTGATATCAGGTATTACACTTGGATCTGTACTTACGGGTTCAACCAACCACAGACTGATAATATTTAAGGGGGAAAACCAATAAAAATAAAATTAAAAAACAATATAGTATACTAACTGTTCATATGACGTTTACATATTAGTTATCATAAATAAGCTAGACATGATTCAAAGTGTATGAGGAAATGTAAATACTATTCCATTTTATATAAAGGATCTAAATATGCATGAATTCTAAATATGGGGGGTCCTGTTACCAGTACCCCATGGATATAGAATGGTTAACTCTGTTGCCTCTTCTTTCTAATCTTCAGTGACACAAAATGAAGTTAAACAAGCCTGTTAAAGCTGCCTTAGCTATTAGCTAGAATACAAGGCAGAGCGCACAGGCAGGCATACTCAGTGCTCCGGTTTGGTAGCAAGTCATCTTTTCCTTAGTTTCTAGAAATACTCTAAATTTTGATGTTGCTGGACAATTTTGAGAAATTATTGGGCAATCACTGTACTTTTTGTGTCTCAACACATGTTGCCTTGTGGCTGAGTTCAGTAGCAGCTTAGTTCTTGTTATAGCCAACTCATTTCATTGGTTTCTAAGAATAAGCCCCCTACCACAAATATTATAAATAAGAAAGCTGGGAGGAGACAGTCAGCTGGGCACTGGCACATTGTGTTTATCTGAGTGCACTGGTGTTGGCAAGGCAGGCCTAAATCCAGAGTAGAAAGGTAAGAAGATGCAGAGTGCCCTGTTATAATCCCTGTTAAGGCAGTTTGTAGTTACTATAAAATGATCTATGTCCCCTGAAGTTGGGTATGCACATCAGTAAGAAGCCCTGTTCCATCAGTGTACCTTGTAAGGAAGTCAGAAGCTTTAGGGAGTTTTGTCTCCTCCCAGCAAAGGTCCTTGAGTAAGCAGGGAGGAGCATACTCCTGGTTGAGCTCATGCTGAGCTCATGGGAAGTGAAAACAATGAGAAAGGAAAAACTCTTGTCAGTTCCACAGCCTGCTATAGGCTGCAGTGCAGGGAGGGAAGATCTTTTTGGACCCATTTTAGGACTGAGTCATTTTCATGATAGGAGTTTTGTATTCCTGGGTTAATGTGCTATGTAGTCCAGTAGTAGACCAGACTCATAAATTATGACCCTGCCTTCAGATTCAAATTATTTTTAATAAGGGGGAAAAAAAAGACAAATGAAGATAAATACTTAAGGCAGCATTGGTTTTAAGTTTTTTAGCCCTTTTCTTTCATTAATGAGCTCATACTGTCAACACATCATATGCATAAGAAGAGGATATGAATCTGGAACCAAACCACAGGCTCTGTTTTGACCTAGCTAACTCCACTGGGAGTAGTTGTAGTGTACAGACCAGTCAAGTCTGTGGCAAGCCTCCAGGCTTACTGGGACTGTGCAATAATGTTAAAATTTGTACCACAGAAGTTAGTCTGTGGGAAAAACTATTTCTTCTTTAAAAGAACAAAACGTCATTATTCCTAGGAAAAGTTTTCCTTCCCTCAGTTACCACTAAATACAGAATCTGGTCAGCCAGAGAGGACCTATCAGATGGGATTGGAAGAGAGTCCTTTCTACTGGGAGCAGGCAAAGACCCCAGGCTTCCTGAGTCAGGACCTTAACTGAGTTCAGCTCTCTTTTGGAAGTAGAGAGGAAGAAGCCTTTCCAGAAATCATAATGAGAGTATTGAGGATGTTTTCAGAAAATTGGGAGGAAAGGCCTGGCTAACCTCTTCAGGAAATTCTGTTTTCCTGAAGAAGAGAGTCTCTAATTATTGAGAAAAAGGAATTGTATGTGCCTCACAGGAGAAAGGAGGAACCTCTTTCTTTCTTTCTTTCTTTCTTTCTTTCTTTCTTTCTTTCTTTCTTTCTTCCTTCCTTCCTTCCTTCCTTCCTTCCCTCCCTCCCTCCCTCCCTCCCTTCTTTCTTTCTTTCTTTCTTTCTTTCTTTCTTTCTTTCTTTCTTTCTTTCTTTCTTTCTTCCTCAGCATCGTGGATCGAACTCACAACCCTATGCTTGCCAGGCAGGCACTTAGGCCACTGAGCGAAATCCCCAGCCCTCTTTTTTGTTTTTTTTAAGGAGAAATCTTTTTATCACTGAAACTTGAGCCAAAGAATTCCCCCAGTTCCTGGGAAGGGTAGAAAAAGTAAAAATCTGTTTTTTTTTAAGTCCAGTGCTAACAAGAGGCTTTCCTCATTTTGAAATTCCCTGTGGGAATTTTACTTGTCAAGAATTGACATTCTGAATCTTAACTCTGTCCCTCCCTTGTATGCATGCTCTGCCATAAGAACCATGTTGATCTCTCAGGCAGAAAGCACGCAGTGGTTCTGACATCATGCTGACAAGTAGCATCTAGAAACCTGGTTGCACTTTCCTTCACTCTGTTCACGAATGTGATCCAGGCCAGTGTGATCCAGTGTGAATTTGTACTTCGCATTCTACCTCTCAGTGACAAGAAAGCACAGTGGGGAAAATGGAAACTCTTTAGGCTCTGTGTGTTTCTCACAGTCATTCACTTCATGTAATGGTGTATCTGAAGCATCCAAACCAAACTTTTCCTTTCTTTTTTTGGCCGAGCTGGTGGACTTTAGGCGTAGCAGCAGGCTTTCTTCTCTATCACAATTCTCACTCAGACTGATCAGAGCTCAGGATCAGGTACTCAGTACATTTGCAGCTTTTGACTGGGAGAACTACATATCCTACTATGAAACCAGAACAAGGAAGTCCTTCACTGAAACCCTTTTATTTAATTTTTGCCTCATGGTAGGTAAGCTTAGGTTGTCTCATTAGTACATGTGAAAATCTCTGGGAGACAGGGCTCAGCATGGAGCTCAAAGACTGCCAATGTGCACTTAAATGCTTGTTCTTTCCTTTCAAATGATTACAAAAGCAGTATCAACCCATCTGCAGTTTTGCCAGTTACTATACCCTGAGATGAGAGTGAGTATACTCACTAGAGGACAAAGCAAATTAGGTCAGTATTATCAACTTGCCCTGGGAGAGAAGGGAAATCAGTCTTGGTGGATCTGTCCCTTGGAGTTTTAGGCATACTGAATCCCAGCCTTGTGCTGACCCTTGGCCTGTCATGTTTTGTTTCTTTCTTGAATAAGGCACTGCCAATAAAAGTAGGATCCAAAGAAGTAAAGAAAATATCCTAGCACTGAATTTCTCAACTTCAGTACTACTGACATTTGGGCTGGGTGGTTTTTTGTTATAGTGAGCTATCTTTTGCATTGTAAGTACAATATTTAGCAGCATCTCTGGCCTGTAACTACTGGAAATAGCTTCAAAAATATTTCCAGGCATTGCCAAATGTCCCCTGAAAGGCAGAATCACTCTCCCTAGAACCACTGCCCTAGAAGGAAATTGCCACCAATGTGTAAGTGTGATTCAGTCGGGTACTAAGGGATTAAGCTAAATATTTATATAGCAAACAGCCTCGCAATAATCTGATTATGACTATGCAGTAGCAACAATGATCTCTAAATCAGCCTTCCTTCAGGCCAGCCCCTGGATTCTTTATTGTAGCTGGTGTTAATCTGTGGCTAGTTTAAATCTAGTCGCTTTCCCTGGCATTTGAAATTTGCCTACAGTTGTTAATGCAGGTGTTTGGCTGATGATACATTTTCTGAAAAGAAGAGGAACTTCCTCTGTGGAAATACTTCAAGGAGCTTCCTTGTTCTGTGCCTTTAAGTAGAGACTACAGTGTGTCAGTTGTTCTCTGCAGCCAACCTAGAGTGTGGCTGCTGATATTTATAACCCTTTTGTGACCACCCCCCCCCACACACAAAGAATTCCAATGCTGTGCAATAATCCTCTCCACCCCCACTATTCCAACTGGATGGAGAAAAGGCAAAGGAGCCTTTGAGGCATTTAGGTTTGTTTCATGTTGAAACTTTTCCAGCTCTCCTTTAAAAGTATTACCACTTCATATTTTAAATATAAGCATCACAAGCAAAATCCCAGGCTTGTAGCCGTTACATCATCTTAAAGAGGTCTCATGCCTCAGTGAAGGTAGTAAAACAAAATGGAAAGTCCTGAAGAAAGCAGTGATAAATTTCACAAAAATCTGTCTGGAGATCTTGATAGCCAAGAGTGATTAAGCAAATGTATCTTCAACCAAAGAGGACTAAGCAGTTTGGTTTGAGTTTACTGAAATTCTTCACATATGTAGCATTCAAAACTAAAATTCATCATATGATATCATAGAAGAAGGAAGAAAAGTCTGTTTTCAGGAAAACTAGAATGTACCTTATATAGTATTTGTATTTGTTATTGAGCATTTGATTAGTGAATATGGTTGAGATCGGCACAGATTTGTAGAACTACACTATTGCTTATTGTGTCAGCAAGTGTATGATAACCTGGGCCAGGAGCTACGGAAAAATATTCTGATGCTAAAACTACACGCCTGTAGTCCCAGCTGCTCCGGAGGCTGAGGCAGGAGGATCGCTTGAACCCAGAAGTCTGAGACTAGTTTGGACAACACAGTGAAACCTCATCACACAAAGAAGAAAACCATCCTGGGCTTTTTTTTCCCCCCTTTTTTCTTTTTCTTTCAGTACTAGAGATTGTACCCAGGGCCTTGTACACACTAGACAGGCATTCTACCACTTACCTACATCCCTATTCCCTTTATTAATTTCTGTTTTGAGACCTGGTCTTGCTGATGTGCCCGGGCCGGCCTTGACCTTGTGCTCCTCCTAGGATTTATAGATGGATGCTGCCATGCCAGGATTATCTTGGGCACCTTCAGAGTAGCTGACTAGTGCATGAACTATAATCTTTGAACATCTAGGAAGTGTGATGAGTAGTTTAGAAGGGCCCTTGATTGTTACAGTTGGCTACTCTACCAGGGAAAAAAACGAGTCCCACAGGCAGTCGAGTCAGGTCACTGCACCAAAGCATCACTGTCCCAAACGGTTTTCTCCTGCCAAATGGATTCTTCCCAAGCCTCAGCTGTCCTACTTAGAAAAATGTAGCTATGAGAAGAATGTACTTCCTCCGCACCTTCCTTAAGACTTTGCTACAACTTTGTTTTTTTTTTCAGATATGAGTCTCTGGTATTGGCTGTGCAAGATTAATAAGGCACATTTATTCCCAGGCCCTCCCTCACCAGTTATTTTCCTGCCACTAGTACTATTTCCAATATATTCTAGTATATTTCTTCAAAAGTTTGGGGAGCCAAGGAATGAGAGCAAGTGCTACATGGTGATGCTTCATGAATCCTTTTGTGCAGATTAGAAGAAAAGGGCTCCAGTCCGAGCTCTGTGCCGGTGCTTGGGTGGGTGCTGAGGTCTTAGGGTGGTTTCCAGTTAGCAATGGGGAATACACACAAAGAATTGCAGTAGTAGTAGAGTAGTGCTAAGTACAGCAAGAAAGACCTGAATCTGCATAATCTCTAATGACCCCTCTGTAAATCTGACATTTAAAAACCCAATTTGCAGGTCACAAAATTGAGACTTGAGTTAAAAGCAATTTGTTCAAATCACATAGGAAGTAAACATTATAGAGTTTGGATTGGTTTATGGTTATTATCACAAGTGAAGAAGCTGCTTACTACTAGCTTTTAGTGAGTGCTGCTAAACATCCTGTAGTGCAGAAAATAGCCCCTTACAATGAAAAAATTATTTAGCCCATTTGTAGAAAGCTAGGGGATTTGGTTTTTGCCTTCCCCCAGTTTCCATGGCAAGGAGTAGTTAACTGATGAAATGGTTTCAGAATGCTGTCTAGTGAAACTTTTGTGGTTTTCCTTTCCCTTTTCAAAATTAGTTAAGAAATAATTGCTTTTGAGAATGACTTACACAGATTTAGTGGATAATGTCAGGATCTTGGTGAACTAATTTGAGTCAGTAGCTAAAAAATTCTCTCCATGCATGACCAGTCCCCACCCCAGCCTGCCACAAGGTTCCTGCTGTGGAAATCAGCTGTGTAGCACAAACTACTTCCTGTAGGGTGTGTTGTGGCATGGCATCAGCCCCTGCACCAGCTGAGAGTACTGATCTCAGTGTGATTTTATTATACTCTGTCTCTTTTGAGCCTGGCTATCTGGAACAAAGAACCCTCTGTAAGGAAGGTAGAGAGCTGGTGTGATTGCACTGCCAGCGTGTATGCACATGGTTCCCACGGAAAAAGCAGACATAAATTATTCTGTAGCCTTTTAAAACTTAGTTCTCCAAGGTGGATATCCTGTATTCACTCTTTCTGGGAGTGCTTATCTTTCCCATTGATAACACAGGAGCCATCTAATCATTCTTCAGAACTGATACATTTCTGTGACCCTAGTCTTTTCCTTCTCTAGCCTTGGGCTACATTTTTGATCCCTGCTATCTTTCCAATCTTACAGTTTCCTATATAGACTAACCTCCCTGTCCACTTACCCTCCTCCTCCTACATTTTGTCTATTTGATTTCTACTCATACCTGAAGGTATAGCTTAATCCCATCTCTTTACAAAGCTTTTCTGATTACCCCAGCTCACTAATTCTCCTGATCACCTAAATCGCTTAATATGTGCAGTTCTTTTGCCCCTTATTTCAAATTGCCTAATTTTGGTACTTTCCAATTATATATATTTGTCTATACTTCATCTTGATCCATTTTTGTGTGTATGTTTTGCCTCTCAGAATAGACAGCATATTTGGAGACTAGTGAATATTTGACACTTTTTGCTTGTTTGTTTCTTATACTGGGGGTTGAGCTGAGGTTCTTGTGCATGCTAGGCAACCACTCTACCACTAAGCTACATCTCCAGCTGTAATACTTCACTTTTTGGATGAATGATCTTTACTTCTCATAAAGATCTTTTTTTGAGACAGGGTCTTGCTATGTAATTCAGGAGAATCTTTGCAAGTTCAAGACCAGCCTGGGCTACAAAGTGAGCCCAAGGCCAGCCTGAACTGTATAGCGAGACCTTGTCTCAAAAAGACAAAAAAAAAAAAAAGAACAATTGTCTCCTTTTGTGTTTAGGGATGATCATTCTTCAGAAGATTGGATCTAAGACCCAGCACTTAATTAGATTAGGTCTTTTTCTTTTTGGAAAAATGGAAATTATGAAGATAAAATAGAATTAGTTTGTGGCAGCAGTGAAACAAGTGGATAGACAGCATTCCTAAGCTTTTGTTTTGTTTTGTTTTGTTTTGCTTTTGGGGAATTACTGTAGGGCTTGTTTCTGACTATAACAGTACATAGGCAGGTTTAGGTTATGAATCCTTAACAGAACTTCAAATGTATTTTATGTGCGCATGTATATTTATTTATTTATTAATTTATGAAAGCAGTCACTCCTATTAGAAGCCCAGAGACAGCAAGTTTTTCTGAGACCAGTTTGGCCTTGGCTTGTGTGCTGCACAAATCAATATTATTTCCAAATCATTAACCAAAACTGACGAGAAGACATTGGCAGCTCTGTGACACAACCACCACCCCCCACACACACATGTCCTCTAAACCATTCAGTTACCCATCAGATCAGCTTTAATGATCTCAGGGTCTTTGGCCTAATTAACTTTCCTTATAGACCATACTATCTTCCTGTCTTGCTATATAATGGCGACTACCTCATCAGCATCTTTAGGAGACACACCTCTTAATATTAATCAGTCTTTAATATAACATTTGAGGTATAAGAGAAAAATATCAGCTTAGTTTCAGAGGCAGTCTGTTTAAACCCAGATAATTCATCCCTCTGCTAAGTTCAGATTGAGATGTTTTACAGAACACCTTTAATTATTTACAGTTTTGGCAAATACATGTTTATAATATTTAGTCATGCATATATGAGTCAAGGAAAGAAGACAGAATTCAAAGAAATTGAACTGACATGTTTGCTCATACTTGAATTCATTGTATCCATTCAAGTGAGCCATTTAATATCTCTATCACTTTGCTGTTCATTCCCCAAAGATGACCTCTGTTTTTAGCCTCATTCTTTAAATGCAAACCTAAGTTGTCTGTCTGTGATCATTGTTAAGAACTGATTTTGGTTTACTAACAAAATGAGTCAGTTTTCAAAAACTCCGTGTTACTTATTCTGCATTTTTCTGTATTTTGAGAGGGGACTCCTGCAGCAAGATTCCTTAGATTCAACCCAGGGTTGTGTTTTACACCAAGCTGCTTTGTGATGGTCATGCCCTGCTGAAAGCAGAAAGGCTACGCTCAGTTGACCTCAGGGAAAAAGTTCACTCTATCACTTTCTCAGCAGAGCCTCCTGAACTTCCAAGCCAGGTCAGGGCCCATGACCCCTGCTCTTACAGAACTGTTTGCTTTTCTTTCAGAGTACTGTTATGCAATTGAAGGGAAGTAAATGTCTCCACTACTAGAATGTAGGCTCCTTATCACTTTCTGTCATAATAGCTGGCATACTTTGGGGCACATAGTAGATCCCAATAAATATTTGTTAAACAAATGAAAAAATCAAGGATACAACCTTGTAGGCAGGAGTGGTGGTGCATGCCTATATTCCCAGCCTTCAGGGATGCTAAGGCAGGAGGATGACAAGTTTGAACCCACCCTCATTTTCACTGTCTTTAGACAGGTATATTTTACCACTCTCAGGTTCATTTATCAGTTAAGGTTTGGATTTTTGTTTGTTTGTTTTAAATGAGACAAATTGCAGTTTCATTTTCTTAGAAAACTTTCCACACA